>JAZHYW010006967.1:82500-255920 GCA_037355805.1 Ixodes ricinus
GTTCGAACTAAACAACAGATGTTTCTCAGTGTTGCTGTCCGCAAGACGAGCAAGTGAAGAAGAGGGTAGGACTTTTGAAATGTAAGTCTTGAACACTAGTCCTTCTTCGTGAATATTGGATTCGTTGTTCAGTTTGAATGTAGGGTATAAGGGGAGAAGGAATAAAGGTTAATTTGTGCATATCTTTTAAGCGACCAATATTCGGGATACAAGGGTGTGTTCAATGTCTGGTAACCTGTTCTTCTGTTGTAACTGCAGGTCTCTTTGTGGAAGTTCATTGATGGCTGTAGTCGGCCTGAGATTTCTGCATGTATGAGGATTTGTGGAAGGAAAAAAGTGGCCGAGTTTGAAACGTCCCTCTCGGTGTCTTTTCCTTCGACTTAAAGTTTTGCCTTTCGTGCCGCAATCTTGGGTACTGAAAAAAAGAACTCGATGACCACTAGCTCTCATGCACCGGACTGTTAAAAAGGGAGGACAACACAAAATAAACCCTAAGATAAGTAACCGAAAAGTTAAATAGATCCTGCTCTTCGTAGAAATATTGTTTTTATACTTTCAGAATTTCCCTCTTAGAAATAAAATAAAAATTACCCCAGTGGACGAAAAAAAAACGAACGGTGTTCCTTTTTCCGTTCCAGTAAAAATGTAACGAGTTCCCGTTTCAGTTCCACCGAAGCAAAATAGAACGGCGGCGTTTCTTCGTTAGTCCTTAAAGGAACGACTTCCAAGAACGCCGTTCCGTACAACACTGGATAAAATGAAACGCGGGGCAAGAGGCGACACTTTGTGTTTAGAGCTATCCATCTCTTAAACAATCAATCGGGGTCATTTCAAACTCCACCAAGAGGTGTCGTGGCCTGTTCCTTTGCCTGTGTAAAAAATGAGAGCTGTCGTTAAGAGTGTTCTGGAGAAAACAAAAGGCGGAGTTGAGGTTGACGCGTTTACCCCCCGCCAAAAATGCACAAAATTCAGAGCCAGGTTTCGCTTCGAGGCGTGCAGCCTGTTTGACAACGACTATTCTGCCTGGGTTAAGCTCGAAATTTATTAATATTCTTTATTAGCTTCATACTTACCGAATTTTAGCAAGCTGTGGTTGTTTTCTTTGACGGAAGAATTACTTATGTAACGGGATTCGTGCGGGGCAAAAGGCGGCATTCTGGCATTCTATGACGCGCATGTGAATAATGCACGGTCTCCTGGTGGCTCCTAAGCCACAATATTCTTTTTCTCCCGGTGTCTAGTATGGTGCGAACGTATAAAATAAAAACAACAAGGGCTTTATGGCGCGAAAGTCAAGCGAAGAAAGCACTTGAAAGTGTGAAGCAACAACGTCACTTCCTTCGCACTGCTGTCACATTTTGGACGTACCAAAGGAAGCACTTCAAAGGTGAGCCAAACATTGGAGGACGTGAAGAGAGGCGGCTCTACAAAGAAATGGCTGGGCTACAAAAGGCGCGTTCTTTCACACGTTTCAAGTTTCAAGAACGTTTCTTCTGTACCTCATATAGGACAGAAAAACGAGAACGAGCAGGTCGGAGAGCAGCACTGTTCTAACGTCATCTGCCCACAAGGCAAAACTGAAGTTGCAGAAAGCAACCAAGGACAGGCGTTACACTGCCCCTCCTCCAACCCCCCTCAAAAAAAAAAAAAAAAAAAAAGATGTAGAAAGTGAAAGATCATTAGTGATCGCCCGAAGAACCGCGCAGCGTCCGAGCGTTTTGCAGACCGCACGATGCACACCGCGAGAGACTGGTAGTGCCTGGAATGCAAAGAACTTTGGAGCCAAGTAGTCCCGCATTCAGTATGGATCGAGTGCATGGGATGCAAGGGGAGGGCTCATGAAAAGTGCGTTGGAGCTCACACAGTACCTTTCAAGTCTTTTTGTTGCAAAAGCCGAACGAAGGTTTTTGAAGTGCGTCTCATTACACTGTGCACTACGGAGTCTCATTTTGCCCCACATGGCAGGGCAAAATGAGACATTATGTTACTTTAGGATCTGGTAGTTTTGCCTGTTTCCCTTGCTCCAGTTGAGTAATATTTATTGAGCATATAGTAAGAGGTCTAAAAAGATCCCCATTCTCTGTTTTTGTTTTTGTGTGTGTGTTCTATAATTGAAGCATAAATAAAATTTACCATTGAAATTAAAAAGTTTTGTCTCATTTCGCCCCTCCTTATCCTACTACAAGAAACTTGAGTTCGCAGTTATTCTCCCTTCTTCGGTGACCCCATGATACCCAGTGCAGACTTTAGATTTTCAAAATCGGTCGCCACGTACCATAGTGAAACGAACCGACAAAAATAAAGATTGAAAGCAGTCTTCCGCCGTACTCTGAAAACAAGCGTTTTTACAGTTTCCGGCGTGAACCTTGCTGGAAATAGCAGGGGTCATGATCGTAAAACTGTTTACCAAACTGCCACGCGTCGTGAATGCGAACTCCGATTAACGATGGTGAGGTCCCTTTTCCAGTCTCCCCCTGCGCAAGATCGGCAGGAATAGCGGTTGATAACCTATTACAGTTACTGGGAACACGCGCGTGGCAAAACCGGACGTGGTAGTTATATACACTTTTTTAAATATATATAACGGGATCATTGGTTTTTTCCCCGGATACAGCCACGTGAACCAGTGATTGCCCTGTGGGTAATGTGTATAAAAGACGAGGAGTATCACCGTGATCATCACCCGCAACTCTCTTTCAACAACAGTCGAAGAAGCAGAAATAATGGCAGCTACAATTGTGAGCTATGTCAAGGTGGTCTTCGTGCTGGCCTTCTGTTTTGCCGTGATAGGCAGTGAGTATTGTTTTCGACACACTTTGCGTGCGCATTGCCTTTTGGTCTGCCGTCTGAATATTCGAAGTCTGCTCGCTACTGCATCGTACTGAAAACGGTCAAGCGCATGTCACTGAGTGAACGGAGCTATCGAAATGGCCCTCCAATAATATAGGACCACTCTCAAAAATGAGAACTAGACGTTTACATGCGCGAAAATAATTTCTAAATTGTGAGAGATAAACCAAGGTCACACTGCTTGGGCATCATACAAAAGACAGTCTGCACAGAGATTCACACGCGAGTCACTGCGAGCTCTGTGCTTCGAATGCCGCACGGCAATGGGTTTAAGGAGAAACTTGGCACGCGGCATTCGAACCACGGATACTGCGGTGACTCGAGTTTGGAGACTGTATTTTGTATGACGCATGCGCAGTGTCACTCCGGCTTTACGGTTATTCGTAGCTGGACTCGTGCTTTTATTGATACGCTTCCTCTCTGTGTTCTACCCGATTTCAGGAACGAAGGCCTCCACCGGACCTCAGCACACTTGCGCATATCCGCAAGGTAGGTGATAATGTTTGAGTCGTTTGACAGCCGCATTATACGCGGCAAACACGTCGAACCCGGACGAGAGTCCCCACAAAGCGGAAAACGCGTCCTCCTTGGCGTCGTCACCTGCTATGCGTAGTGTAAGTTCGTCTGCTTCTTTTGCAAGGTTTGTGGGGACGTCAGAAAAACGCCGAGCTCTGATTGGCCCTGAT
Source organism: Ixodes ricinus (assembly GCA_037355805.1). Taxonomy (NCBI): domain Eukaryota; kingdom Metazoa; phylum Arthropoda; class Arachnida; order Ixodida; family Ixodidae; genus Ixodes; species Ixodes ricinus. The sequence continues at coordinate 86,037 of JAZHYW010006967.1, forward strand.
TGAAGGATAGGGGGTAGACCTCAAGGCAGCCTGCTTTGAGGTCTACATACTATCCTTCAATCAGGGCCAATCAGAGTTCGGCGTCGTTCTGACGTCACGGCAAGTCCTGCGCTAGCAGCAGACGAACTTGCTCTCCGCACAGCGTCGCGCTCGTTGTGAGGCGCTGCGAGACCCGCTGATGGCGATGATCACTCCAACTAGACGGCACTGCCTGGATCGCCTAGTGATGACGTGGGAGCAGTGTTGGTGGTAGCGCGTTACAAGTGATGGTGTTAACGGTGACGCGTTACTTTTTCCGGCAACGTGTAACGCACTCGTAAGTTTTTTGTTTTTTTTTCAAAGCAGTAACGGGTAACGTGCTTATGTTACGTAATTGGAGTATCGGGTAACAGGGTTACATTACTCGATACGTTTTCCTCCCAAAACTTAAAAAAAGTTACACTTCAATTTTTTTCGTGTTTCTTGGCGCCAAGCCACGTGAAATTTCGAATTTTCGTGTTTTTCTTTGCGTTTTTTCTTGCAAGTATTTAGGCGAAAAATTTCAGAAAAAAGATAAAGTAATTACGTTCAGCTTCTGCATGGATATAATGTTTATTGAAATATGGCGTTTATGCGTACTTGTAACGTCAGAACAGTAAAACGTGTTAATTCATAATTTATGAAAGGTAACGCAAAAGTAACGTGCGTTAGTTTCTATCGGGAACGGTAACAGTAAGGCGTCCCTTCTATTTTGAAGTAACGTAGGACTGTAACGGGTTCCTTGTGTTTGCAAGTAACGAGTAACGTATTTCGTTACTTTTTTTCGGTAACGCCTACAACACTCCTTGGGAGGCGGGGGCGGGGGGGGGGGGTGGCGCAAGCCTTGTCTTCTATGTGGTGTTGATTCAATAGCTCGACTTTAGCAGTCGTATTACGCTGTGCCTGCAATGCATCTTTGAGTTGTGTGTTTAGCGTCCTAATACGCCACCCATACATAAGCAGGTTTTCATCATGCTGGCATAGACCATAAAACACTGAATGTATCCCGAAAAAAAACACACAAAGAACGCAGCAAAAAAGAAAAAACAGAAGAATTCCGGGTTTTTGCGCGGCATCACTAATTCCCTCTTTTACGTAGAGAATTGAGATATATAAAGTGCACTTTCGTTTAGATATATGTTAGCTTATCAAGTCGTACACGTTTCAAACGCCAAAAGCATATCACTTCTTCCTCCCACAACCCAATGAAGTTTTGCGCAAGTATGCGCAAAACTTCATTTATTCTTCGGGTGCAAACGAGTATAATAGTTAATTTTCTCCTATTATTTATTTTACATTTTTTTATTTTACGTTTTATTTTAATGGTATTTTTATATTATTTTCGTCTTTTAAATAATTTTATATATTTATGAATTATATTTATTTATTTTTCATTAGTGTTTGTCATTGTATTCGAATGTTTTTATCCAAAAACTGCCATTCTCGCTCGCACATTTTGCGTGCAAATGAAATCATTTATCCCTTTATAGACAAGCTGCACTTTTAGCTCAATGACTGTAAGGGTCGAAACTGAGGAGAGGAGGAACCAGAGCTCGCACGCAAGGTAAGAGCGCCGAGCTCTGGTCGGAATGATTAGTGCGTAGACCTAATCGACTCGCAGCAGAACAGGCGTCTGCAACATACACCACCGCCGCCGTGACATCCGCCAGGATCGCGGCCATCGACAGCGTGACAATTCCACACTCGGCCAGAAATTCGGCCAGATCGCCCGCTGCAGCGATTGAACGGCGCCGCGGTTGACCTTGGCGTTGGCTGCAGTCGCAGAGCGGGCCTGGCCAATCGCGGCAGTGTTAGTTATCTCCTACGTTATCGCCAAGCGTCCCACTTAGATCGAGGAACCCGTTTTTAAGGCCCGTTCACACACTTGCAACCTCTTAGAACCGGGTGCTTTGGAACCTCTTAATATCCCTAACAACGAGGGGACACACTGGCGCCATCTACAAGGTATATGCCATCTATAGGGTAGTAGTGTAAACTTGGCGGTCCGGCATATTTTCTATTTCTCTCGCGCATTATCCTTTCTTTTTTGGCTCGAAAAACTTTTGTGAACGTTATGAACGAGCCTTTCTTATAGGTATTACGCACATTCGATCTCGGAAATTTCCGCGAAACCTTCGCTCTTGTGAAATGCAGTTCCAGGGTCACCGTATAGATGGCGCCACCGTGCCAGTGTGTTTTCTCGTCCTAAGAAATTTTAAGAGGTTTCAACAGGTCTCGTCTCTCCTGTTCGTACTCGGTTGCAAGAGTGTGAACGGGCCTTTAGAGTGCGTGAAATACAAAAGCTGGGGACGCGTTATAGGCGCTGACCAATCGGACGGCTAAGGGTGTTTTTTTTTTTCAGTGAAGTTTATTTGACGGATACGAGAACCTTCAATAACCTTTCATTTTCCTTTCCCGCAGCTTGCACCAATCCGGGTGCAAATGACCCCAGCCACGTCGTGACAGCGACTGCTCAGTACAACCCGACCACGAAGAAATGCGAGACCATCCCGTCGGAGACCGGACCTCACAACTGCCAGAAGTTCGCGACCCTCGCAGACTGCGCAGAAGAACTGCGCGAGCGCAAAGTGCTCAGTCTGCTAGGCATAATCTAACAACCCCGAGAACACGCATGGTCGTTGACCCAGTGCAGTGATGGTGAAAATAAAGCGGTTCTCAAAAAATGTCTGCCTCATCGATATCATGTAATTGAAACAACTGACACTTTACACAAGATTGGGTAACTCACCGCTGCAAGCCAAAGCACAGCACCGGCGTAATCTACATGTGTCACAGCAAAAAGAGTTCGGCGTTTTTTTTATTTCAAAAAATTAATTTACGCATTTAAAAACACCGACCGTCGCCATCTTACTCGGGGCAGAAAACGGATCGACGCGGTTTGCGGCGTACGACTGACGTGATCTCCGCCTTGAATTGTTGTGATGTGTGGCGTTTCTTTGAACGAAGTCTTCGTGAAACAACTGAAACCGTTCCGGGAGGCGATGGCTGGGCTCCTGCGTCGCTTTCGGCTGCGTAAATCGCGTGAAAACGGCTGGAATAACTTTTTCATGTGTAAGTATGCAGCAGGAGCGTTGGAACGAATCGATGTGAGCAGGCTAACGGGTGATAGCTCGATGATTGTGTGCATTTAAATGTCAAAATAGAGCCTTAAACATATTTGCACGTCGCAGGTTCCTCATATGAGAACACTCGGCGCGTGCTGCGTGGGAGCGTGCTGTCCGGCGGGGCCCCGGGGGGGGGGGGGGGGGGGGGATGGTTGGTCACCTAAGAATACTGACGTTCTGTGTTCGGTGCACTTCAAAGATGACTGCTTTGACATAAGGAGTAAAACTAGAAGACTTCGACCGGGTATCCTTCCAACTGGGTTTCCGGCATTTCGAGCATACCTGCGGAAAGCAGTGAGGATCGTAGCGACTGTGAACGCTTATTTTGTATTTTAGTTAGTTGCATCTAAAACTCGAGACGGTGCGCTTACAACAGCCTTGCATCTGCAAAACAAGTACTATAAACGACTTCATTTTCGCGAGCTTGATATTTCTCTAATTTTTCAAAGTGCCCGTTTTGTTGATAGTTCACTTGCACGAATTTTCGCGATCGTGAGTGGTATGCTATGCATGCCATGTATTCATTGCCATGGGGAAACTTATTCGCGGAACCAGCTCATCATCGTGAGCGTTATGTTTTTTGTAAGCACAATAAATAAATTAACAGGCTCAAAAAGGAAAAAAATTTAATACCCGAGTTCATGTCTACACTCATATTAAAAGTGGAAATATAGTTTGGCTTTTCCACTCTGCCTAGATGCTTCTGTAATATTTTGGAGGTAACTCTAAAGTTATATTAAGATATCTCTGAAAAGGGAATCCGACGTATCTCAAGCAGCCTTCGACTCCTTTAAAACAAAAAAAGTATTGTTTTGTTTTCCTTGTAATACGCAGCTCCAAAAGCAACAGAGCACTGCTAGTGCCCCTTCCAGCACCGCCTCCTTTTGCGAACCCACCTAAGATGGCCGCCGATTGGTGAACCCGGCTTCACCGAGCCGCATGGGAGAGTGGGGATTGGAAGACCGCCACTTGGGAAGTCTTACATAACCTCCTTGTTTCGAAGGCGGCAAACCACAGAAACTATGATCGCAGCGCCGCTTGGTCGGATCCCTCCCGCCCCAATGCATGGTTCTAGAAGTCACCGTAGTGCGGCGTCACCCGTCTCAGGAAACATTAGTGATGGAGGCTCATAGGTGAGGACCCCAGCACGGCGAATCCTGTGACGCGATCAACCAGATAATGTCCTCTTGGTGCGCGCCTGAGAATCCTCAGCCGACAGCGCCTCCGTCGTACCCATAACGCAACTATAAAGATTAAAAAATAAAAAAAAATCGTCTTTCTCCTTTGATCGTTGGCTCTGACCTTGGCGGATGTTGCTTTGAACACAGCGGCAGATATCTCTCCGCTTCAACGCCTTCACAAAACTGTTAGGCCTGGTTCACACTTACAGCTATAGTCCGCTGCCGCCGATACGGAATCGGCCGCGGCAATGACAGTGGACGCTACGCCCGGCGGCCGAATTCTTGCAGAATCGCCCACCAATTCGCAAGTGTGAACCAGGCCTTACTGCCACCTTTGAGGCACGAAACTAGAGGGAATAGGGAGTTGTAGTAGATCGTTTTCTCCTCCCCTACAGTGTCCGTAAAAAAAACGCCGCAGCTGCGCATGCGCGCCGCCAGCCTTGTCTGCATAGTTCAAGGTCTTGTGGGGGATCACGAAGCGCTATCCGGGTGCTTAGCGGGCTGGGGATACGGTCTACTACAACTCCCTGATATGACGATGCAGTGTCTAACCAGTACGCGTAGTACGTGCCAAGTTCTGCTTGACGTGGCGCACCCAGAAAACGACTTTAGGGAGTTTTTGTAGATGGTTTTCGCCGTCCCGCAACGTTCTCCGCAACCCGCTATACCATACTTGGAACTCTACAGCCAAAGCCATCGGCGCGAAGGCGCGAAGGCGCAGTAGCGACAGAGGGCTTAGCGGAGGGAAACGCGGTCTACGAAAACACCCTTTAAAACAAGCGTGTCTCCCATGCATAGAGAAGTACAGCAAACCGTGCCCGCGACGGATCAACCGAAGGCTGAGGGACGGTTCGCAACTTCGAGAAGAGCATTCCTACGCACCACAAAGTAGTCTGCAAAAGTTTTTGTTTTTTTTTTAATAACTGTTAGGTGCGTAAACATTGCACAATATTTCAAATGTGCACCGCTGAGAATGATTTGCAGCTAAAAGAATTAAACATCTTAAGTTTGTGTTTTTATTAATATATATAAATGCATGTGGTTTGGTGCAAATACGTACATCCGCTGGCAACACGGCTGCAGCGCACAGTTTTTCTCTTTGTGATTTCGCTCCCGTAATGGCCGAATCATGTGCTTCGCTGCTTTCCTCACCGAGTCGCCTCAAAACGTCCTTTCGCAAAGGCACGTTTAGGCGTCAGGCGCAAGAGGTTGGGATGAATGTCTACTTTCAAAATCGGTAGGAGACTGCGCCCACGTCATACCGCGAATGCGTTGTAAACAAGAAAAGCGTCCGGGCCACTACAATTCACTGATACGCAGCGAAATCAGGGCACCCTTTTACCTGCCGATCACATTGAACGCCGAAGCTGGTGAAAAGGACTGCGCCTTGAGTCCTGGTATATCCAGACAATACAAGAAAACATCAACGGCCGGGTCATCGGGCACCTTGAAATGTGTAATTACATCTCGAAACTATGCCGAAATGCCGAACAGGTGTAAAGCTCGGACACAGACACCAGCGGCCAAAGCCGACGTACTGGCATCGCCTGTGACTAAATTTCAGAACGTGAAAAGGCACTTTTTTAAACTTGTAGCAGACGCTACCGTTGATACACCCGTAGCAGACGATACCGTTGATATACCCATAGCAGACGAAATAGTCGGCGAGCGCGGGCGGCGCAGATGACCAGCGGTGCAGCGGAGTGATACAAAAGTGCAGGCAAGATCGCGTGACCTACTGCTGGCGTGTGATTGGCTCCGGCCACACGTAGCTTTGGCTGCGCTCGGACGGAAGCTGAAACGAAGTATAGCCGCGTAACGAAGAGTCATCCAGATCCGTCGCTTGCAACCAATTCGAGGAGAGGACTTTTTCTGGCAGCGGCGACGCGTGCGGTGTCCAGGTCTATCGACGTTTTTCGTTTCATCTTTTTATTCAAAGCAAAAATAAACTACGTAATACCAAACGCTTTTTCTCCGCTCAAATATAGTAGATGCGCTTCGAATCAGATACAAACATTTGACCACAATTCGTTATATTATTATTATTATGATTAAAGAGCTTTTTTTTTTCCGTTTTGATACATAAATGGAGGAAACAAGGGAAAAAAGCTGTAAGAACAGCTTGCTCCCTTGTAGTGGCATATACAGAAGTCAAAACAAAGCAACAGCGAAAAACACTGAGAAAACCGACATAACAAAGCAAAATAAAACAAAACGGGTCTCATAAATCGATGTATTCGTTTTCGGCTCACATTAGTTCAGTTCGTAATTCCTGAATTGCAATTGTAATAATATCAATGTTATTTTTATTAGGGTGCTGAATACAGTAGGAAATGTGTATTTGAGTGATTGTATTGAATAGTTGTTGTGACGCAGTGGCACAGCCCAATGTTCCGCCGACCAAGTTAGGTATACTTCGTCTCACCCTACGATGGACTAAAGGCAAAAGCTACGGACCGCCAGGTCCAATCACGAGTCACTTAAAAATTGCATGGTATTGCGCTTCGATGCGCCTATTGGTGCCCGCGTCTCGGATCACTGATGGGGATGGGCGGACAGTGGTTCGAATCGAATGGCACTAAGTGACTCATCAATTTTGCGTTACAAAGAAAGCCACGACATACAAGCTATCTGCACTGTCGAAGCTATAGAGTATAGACCCTTTCTTCAAGGGCGCCGCCATCTTGAATTGTTGTCACTTCCAGTGTGGGCGAAAACATTGTTTTGCCGTCACCACGCCAGTAGAAGTCGCTAAGGATATAAGCGTAACCGTCACACATTATCGTTTTGCCTCCCCCTTATTTTTTTACTAGTTACAGGTTGAAACGTTTTAGTATTTTTTCGTCGTCCATACCGGATACGCCTGCTAGGTGGCTGGGGACGAGAGTACACAGAAAAGGTCTATACGCATGCATGATGCAGCGCTTTTTTATTCGGAGCACTATTCATCCTTCTCTAATCAGTGTTAACCATGTCATAGTTCAGCGTGGAACGTGATTGGGCCAGGCGGACCGTAGCTTTGCCCTTTAGTCCATCGTAGTATCAGACAAAGTATAAAAAATCAAAAGTTACAAAAGATTTTGTTTTTTATTTCAATGGGAAAACAGTTTCATGTACTCAAGAGCCGGTCGCCAATCTACAATTTAAAAAAAAGAAAATTTAGAAAATCATAATTTTTGTAGGAGATACCGGTTAGTGCTGCAATTTTAGCATCCGGTTAGTGGACTAAAGTCTCGAAATACTTCTTTTACAAGTAACGACAACCAATACAAATGACAAAGCACATTCCGCTGGAACAAAATGGCGGCATTCAGTTCAAACCTCTGCTGTGCGCCGCCAATCGCTTCCTAAAATCTGCAGCGTCACGCAGTCGGCGCTTCAAAGAATGTCGCTGCTTGTAGGATCTAGGGACTTGAGTTCGGACCGCTAGTGCTACATTTGGGCACAAAATGAGCGTTCAAAAATGCGTAAAATGTTTCTACGTAGAAAAAAAAGTATTTTTTGGCAGCGGCATATAAGATAATGGCGGATAAACAAACGTCTAGAGTCACTGCACACACCTTTTTAGCATTTTTCACCCTGGCGCAGGGTGTAAGATAGACAGGTGGGGAAACGACCCATAGAAGCCTACCGCAGCGCCGTGACTGGATTGTGTACTCGTCTGCTTGCGGGTACCCTCGATTTGCGACAGATGGCGCTGCGGCGAGAAGAAAAAAATCTCCGTCAGTTTAGCCGGTCGCCACCGGTCGCCCCACTTGGTCGGCCACCCGGAGTGAGAGTTCGCGGTGCTCCACATAGATGGCGCCACAGGAAAAGAGAAACCCGGGGGGTACACAATCGGGTCGCTCATTTGGCTCTCGTTTCCCCACCTGTCTATCTTACACCCTGCCCTGGCGAAAACTGCCGAGTCACTGAGCTGTGCACGGAAGCGCGGCGTCTGACACTATTTCTCAGAAAAAAAGCTATTCCTTGCAAAAGGTCTCGAAAGTGACCATCGAATGGAAGTTGGAGGCGACTAATTTTGTAAACCTCTATTACTCTTGCTCGTGCGATTACGTTGTCAGGACGACTCCGGGTGAATCTAGACACTAAAAAATGTACACTGCATGAGTCTACAAAATGTGTTCCAGGGAGTAACTCTCTGGAACACAGAAACTACCCGTTGAACAACCTTATTTTGTGTAATACAAACTTTTTTTTTATTTGTCAAACAGGGTTTTGTTGCCACCCTAAGAACCCTGGAAATTCTTCTTCCTCACAAAGCACTTGAAAGAGCCAATCTATGCTATCTGCATAGTGATCTTAGCAAATGACGAGTATGAAAATGTACGCCTGGACTTCAAAAAAAAAAAAATAAAGATAGACTGGAGCTGTGGCCCTGAGTTTTAACGTACCAAATCATTCTTTCCACTAAATTTAGCGGGGAAGTTGAATTGGTGTATGGTCTGTGACGTCCCATAATGCAACGCGCGCAGTGTTGCATTCTGGATATCATTCTGCGTTTTCGACGATAATTTTTGAAGAAATAAAAGAATGTTTCTTAATTTTTCTTGGAAATTCTGAGTTTTTTTTAGCATTCGTTTATGACACTCGAAATTCTAAGTTTTTAGGAATGTTTAGCACTTCAGGATGTTCAACTTAAAATAGGGTCATGTTTGAGAGCAACAATAAAGGACAGTGTAACTGTAGTTACAATTTTGTTCAGCCAATATTTGGAACATTTTTGGTAAAAACTTTTTAGAAGGCTAGACCGGCTGAGACCGGACTGAAGTTTTTCACGACTCTATCAGGGATTGTTTTTTAGATGAATGTTCGTGGCGAGTGCGCCAGTGTTTACGTCAACTTCTTGTCCTTGTCAATATTTTTCGGAGCTTGTATACGATCACGAACCAACTGTCCCAAATTCCTTCATTAATGGAACTGACTGAATCTCGAATTTCTGTCGTCAACGAGGATGGCAGGGGACCGTGTGCAAAAACCCGGTCTGCAACAAAAGGAGGTCACAGGAGGGCGAGTGATGGTCTTCAAGATCCGAGAGGAAGGCTCCGCTTGATTTGGCTATGTATTCGGCTTTGGTTCGGCCTTTGTCGTGATGAAGACGCCTGCCTTTTCAGTTCAGGGTTCCAGACGACATAATTTTTCTCTTAAGCCTGTGGAAAAGGCTAAGTGGAACGAGCGAACTTGGATACAATACAAAGTAGTCGAAGAAACTGTCTTTATATCCCTCAAAAAGCTTCATTTTTTTTTTTTGCAACTTTGCTTTTGAATTTGGAATTTTTCGGATACATTTTAATTCGAAATATTTTTGCCAGCCAATGTTTTTTTCGGAATTTGTCGGATTTCTCTGAAAAGAAGAACCCTAGTTATGGGACGTCACAGACCTACGCACCAATTCACATTTTCTCCGCTAAATATAGCGGGGAAGTAGAATTGGTGTATAGTCACGTGACATCAGGACATGTGACGTCAATTATCAGCTAAATTTATCGGGAAAATATGCGTCCTGTAACCTGCGCTCAATTCAATTTCCCCGCTAAATTTAGCGGCGAAATTGACGTCACGTGACCGGATGTCACGTGATCGTAACGTTTCACGTATCCGACACAATTATGGCTAAGGCTCCGTGTTTTCGGATAAATCCGAAAAACTTCGAAAAACACCCGCCGGTAAAATTTTGGTCAATTCAGATTTATCCGATAAACTCCGAATATTTATGTGTCAATGCCACCCCCCCCCCGGCAAAATGAAAAAAGTAAAAGACCTTTTTTTTTTTTACAGTTTGATCAGCACAGAGCCAATGGTCCTGGGAAAATTCCACCATAATTATCTTTCAAATCTCGGACCGTTGTCAAAAGGGGTCTTGCCGCTTGTCTCTTCAAGGTTGATTCAGGGCAACAGGTCGTTCGTTGTACATTCGGGTCACGACAAAAGCCACTCTTTTGGTTTCCAGTTTGGGCCATGCGATTTGTGATTTAGAGAAAGGAAAGGGTATGTTTTAGTAACAGTGAAAGCTATGGACCATAGGGATTGTATAAAATTGGGAAGAGGGGCAGTTCAAACTCTCTATTACCTCCTTAACCACTCCACCTCGCGCGGCCGCGGGCTAGATTGATGGAATAGGATGGGATGACTACGAGCTTCCTAGCGACTACCTCCGGGAGTTTATTGATTTTAAGGTATCGGCGTTTATCGAAGCGCCACTTGTGTGTGACTTTTGTCGTGGATAAATTAGTATTGCCAATGGCAATGGCACCAACGCCAAATTCAACTGAAGATATTTCGATTGATACAAGCGCGTTTTATTTTTATCTGGCATACGTTTACATTCGGTTATTATTTATTTATTTATTTTTAATAGGAAACACAGCGAAATTAAACTCCGAATTTCGGAGAATTGGGAATCAAAAAAATATAAACTCCGATAAACTCCGAATCTTCGGCAAAAAATAAACTCCGAAAAACACCCTCCGAATTTGACGAAAAATAAACTCCGAAAACACGGAGCCCTAATAATGGTCCAGTGATGTGCCATGCATATTTTCTGTTTATATAATACGTATTGATTTTGACTTAGAGATCCAAGATCACGTTAATATTTTTTTTCGGAAACATTGCCGTCAGCAAGGTCAATGTTCCGCTCAGCAATATAAAGTTGCAACCTGCAAATTTGTAATTGCTGAGGCACTCGTCACAAAACCAGAATCTTTTAATTGTCGATTATATACGCACCGATATGCGGCTCTGGCCTCACGCGGCTACGGCGGCGCTGTAGTCGCCACGGCATCTGCGTAGCCGCTTCGCCTTTGTTTACTAGACAGCGTGTCAATAAACATACCTTAAAATACCGAGAGATGCCCCACTCCCGAAAAGTGGCCCCACCCTACGTTTTGCTTGATTTTATATATTCTTTTAAACACCGAAAGATAGCCCACTTCTAGTAATAGTAGTGATGGGATCCATGATGGCCTCGGCACGTAAATGCGGCTGGTTAGCTACGGCGGGATATACCGGATCAGTGATGACTGGGAAGCGGTCATCTTTACTTCGTTGCCCCCGCGCCACGATAACAAGCTTGGAAGGAGCATGACCTAGAAATATAATGGTTTCAACTTTTTCTTGATTGTACACCGAAAAGGTAGCCCACCACATATTTTCACCCCGATTTTCTCTTGATTTCGAGGTGGAGCTCCATCTCTCGAGATTTTACGGCAGTCGGAATGCTGGTCTCGTGCGTGGTTCATGCGTACTCATCAGCACTCTGAAGTCACGGTGCTCTACTCCGCTCACCCCTATAAGCTGAGACTGCAGAGGAAGCTGCGTCCTCGTTGAACCAGTCGTACGCCTCTCTTTCGCCACGTGATCATGCTCCCGGCCATACCCACGCGCGGAGAGCCGGGTCAGCTGATAGGAGGGAGGCGGCTGATTGGTCCGACGGTACGTAGCTCTCACGGTAGTCTCAGGTTAAGTGTGAACGGAGTATGTATATACTTCGTTTCAGCAAACACCAACGACCAGTTGGCGCTTTCCACATTTTCCCCCGCTTCCTCCTCTCCCCCTTCTACCCTGTCCACCGTTGCCTGTTTCCTCCTTCCCCATGGTGAGGGATCTTCTGCCTTGCAGAATGTCGAGTCTGGTCGTCGACTTTAACCATACGAAGTGACTGCTGAGAGGGAGCAGTCGAGCAGCTCCAAAGCGCAGATCACTGGGCCTTTTTTTTCGATTTAGGTTTGGTTCAGCGATGATAAAACACGTGTACATAAACATGACGAACGCCATGATGGTGAACTGTTGACGCTGTCTGATTGGTCCCAACGGCTCGTAGCGTCGGCTGCGTTTGGACTTCAGCTGAAACGAAGTGTAATCATACAAAAGACACGGTGTTCACTGTAGACGTCCTGATATAGTATTATTGAGGGCCACACTTCAAGCATGTTTGAAGCATGTTTGATTTATACATATATGTATACTTCGAACATATCTGCAAATGGTTTTTGCACGGACGATGTGGTAGGACCGTCGTACGAGCAAGAAACACGCCTCGGACGCTGGAGAGTTTCAGGGAACCGTCTTCGCACATTCCATGTGGTGTACGGTGGGCCCTCGGGTACGAACTGCGCATGCGCTACCGCAGAAGTCTGGCGCATGCGCAGTGCGTACTCGGAGGGCCCATCCTTACCGTATCGCATGCAAGACACGGTCTGCTAGATCGTCTCTTGCGCGATGCTGCAGTGCGATCGCGGCTTATGCGATGTCGTTCTAAGACTCTGGGAGCCTCAGGAGAGGCTGATTGTTAGTGCGAATGTTCGTCGGATGTACGACGCGTCCTTTTTACCGAAGCGTGCTATAGCTATACAGCTTGGCTTTTTTCGCCCGTTTCGCTGTTTAGGACGTTCGTAAAGCCCTGTTTTTAACATCTATATAGTAGGCCCGATACGTGAGTTATTCATTGCTAAGCAATAATACTTCCGTATTTTCTTTTTTTTTTTGTGTTAAAAGAAAAAAAAAGGGGTATCCAGTTGCCAAAACACACACACACACACACACACACACACATCATGACATTGAGGAACTAGGGAGACAATTAAAGATATACCGAACCACAAAAACGCTTCATTTTTAATCTGCGAGGTTGTGAAGTTTTTTGTTTTTTTTGGCCACCTAATTTTTAAGAATATTGCTGAACCCGTTTAATAATAAATAAGTATAGAGAGTTTTAGGAACAGTTTGCGCACATCCGATACGGTAAGATGGGCCTTCCGGTACGAACTGCGCATGTGCGAGTTTTCCACGGTAGCGCATGCGCAGTTCGTACTGGAAGGCCCATCGTATACCGTATCGGGTGATGCGTAAATGGTTTCCTAAAAGTCTCTAATACCAGCAAATCTTTCTTTTTTTTTAAGCGCCAAAGAAATAGACGTTGCGAAACATGCCGCATAGAGTTGATTGATTATGAAGATTACGGAATCTAAGACCTGTCGGATCGTCGGCCTTTGTACTCCGGTTGACTCCAAGTCCGAACGCGGCCGCCGCTACGCGATCCGATGGGGCCGGCCACGCAGCGACAGAAAGTGCGTCGTCACGGTGCTCGTCGGGTACTTGTTCGCTTACTCACCAACCCGCTGAACCAATCAGATAGAATAAATAACTTCTGATCCGGCGTTTCTTTTTTTTGCGTGATTGGTTTTATTGGTGATGGTGAACGCGCAAAGACGACGGGGTCCCTGACGATGCATGCACTCTTGGCGCTGCTTGATTTACTTCCACGGATCGTAGCATCGGCTGCAATCTGACTTAGTGTGAAACAAGGCATATAGTACCTACCCATGAGCACTATATAACTGACCAGGGGACCTAATCCGGACACTTGGCGAAAAAGTGGGCGAGAAATTCGGCGGCTGTGATTGGCCGGCGCCAAGGTCAAGCGCGGAGCCAGCCAATCACGGCCGGCCGATTTCTTGCCGACTTTTTCGCCAAGTGTCCAGATTAGGGCCCCCAGAAAAGGGACACTGGCTCAACCGGTGTCGTCAACTCTAAAGTAAAAAAGAAAATCAGCAATAGAAATCCCCCAAAACCGCTAGGAACCCCTAACATTTCAAGAGGAGGGCAAGAATGATCTTTTTAACCTTAAATTACTGCTGTAGTTTTTTTTTTTAATTTTTTTCTAAAGACAGTATGGCAAAGAAAAGAACCCGTAGTAGCGATGTATGTCACTTGATTGGGATCGCTTCCGTATGCACAGAGCGATGTCAATTCCATGATCATACTGCTTCTAGATGGAAGTGTGTTGTTATGTCATACCTGTCAACGTATACCTCCATATCCTACCAATTGCTAGGGCAATATTCGGTGGCAGTTCGAAGGTTCAGAGCAAATTCACAGGCCTTGCAAAGCTTTATACTTTCCAGTAAAGCTATCTGACATAACTAATGTCGCTTGCAACTTCCGCTATCCAATCTTGAAGTTTAGAATCTTATAGCCCCAAATTTTTCTGAATTCGTGTGTATATTTAACGGGCAACTCGGGTCAATTATTTCGAATTTGGGATTACGACTCTCTTCAGCTCAGTCAGTTTCCCAGAATTACAAGGTATAATATTTTGTCGATATTGTGGGTATTTTTATGATTATCGCGGCTAAAATCTTGGTTTCGAGCGTCTACGGCAAAACCGAAACTATACCTGCGAGAGGGATGGCAACACTGATGATCAGGTGCCGCGATGTGACGTCACTGGAGGTGCTGCGGCCAGCGTGCCTTGACTAAAAGCTAACCCGCTTCTCATGAGCGCAATGTCAGCTGCTCCCATACTTAAAATTGGCTTTAGTGGGTACGCAGCTTCACTTTGACGTAATATTCTGGCTGTGATCATATTTTGTGCCTAAAGCAATAATGGTCACTTATTTCGGTTTCGGTTTCGACCGGAATCCCCCTTTAACTTAGCCCATTTGACCTGCTAGACATGAAAAATAAATTTATACATTCATAATCTCGCGGAAAACAGTGCAAAGCAAGTTTCAAGATGCGTCACTGTAATATCTCAATGGCTTCGCAAGCTATGCTGTCACTGACGGCAATTTTCCTGAGACTAAGGAAAGGTGACAACCCTCATGACCGGAAATTACCACAAAAACTATCTAATAATGATTGATGAATGTAAACTCGAGAATATTGTAGACCCATACCTTTGGGAATTTCACTCGTGAGGGCCCTCACTCACCCTGACTTTCCTCATTTTCCCAGGTGAGGTGAGGGTGAGTGAGTTTCCGAACCAGGAAAATTCATGAGTGTGAGGGTGAGTGAGGGCCGTGAGGGCTGTGAGGACCATGAGTGTGTGAGGGCCGTGAGGGCGGTGAGTGCGTGAGGGGCGTGAGGGCGGTGAGTGGCGTGAGGGCCGTTGAGTGCATGAAGGGCCATACGCACATTCGCGTTTGAGCGCGGTGCGTTCCGTAGCGGCAAGCGGACGCGTTGCGTTGCGACGAGCGCTTGCGCCAAGCTTGTACGCACAGTTGCGTTGACACGCAGTCAACCGCAGTCAAGAGCCAATAAGAACGCGCTATCGTCGCTAGCGGCTCACCAATAGTACGCGAGATCCAGAGGCAGCATGGCGGCGCACGGCGACAGCGTCGAAGTGTTCGATCTTGGGACAATCCCGCCGGCTTCCCCGACGTTTTGTCAAGCTTGAACCATCGCAGCCTTGGAAAATACACTGACCGCCTCTCCCCAAAACGAAAAAGCAAGTTCTGCGAGCGAAGAACCGGATACGTCTCGCCGAGCCGGCCGAGTGGGGCGAGCCAGCGCCGGGGCGAGCAGACACGTCACCCTCCTCCCCTCTCTCGGCCTTCTGATTGGTCGGACGCACCGCAACGCTTGGAAAAGTTGAGCGAGTCTCTACTCCCTTGCGTCGCGCTGCGGAGCGTTGCGGGAAGGCGCGTGTCGCCCCGCAAGCGACCGCTCCTGGCCGCAAGGACGCCGCAACGCACTCAAACGCGTTCAAGCGCGAATGTGCGTATGGGCCTTGAGGGGTATGAGGGCCGTGAGGGCGGTGGGTGCGTGAGGAGTGTGAGGGCCATGAGTGCGTGACGGGCGTGAGGGCGGTGAGTGTGTGAGTGGCATGAGTGCGCCAGTCGGTTCATTGATTACAAACTGGTAGCAGCGCACGAAATGCACAAAGGGGGGTAATGGACAGGTCGAGCGCCGAACAATGGACGGGAGGAGCGTCGGCGTTTGTCCCGTCCATTCTTCCACTTGTGCATCTTTTCCCTTCTGGTCAAGAAGATCAACGAGTCAGAAAGTCCAATAATGGATGCTTTTGACTCGTTGGATCTTTGACTCGCCAGACTACGAGTCAAAAGATCAATGTGGGTCAAGAGGTCCAACGAGTCAAGAAATCCAACGATCAAAAGATCCACGGCGAGTCAAGAGGTCAACGAGTCAAAAGATCCAACGAGTCAGAAGGTCCAATAATGGATCTTTTGACTCGTTGGATCTTTTGACTCGCCAGACACGAGTCAAAAGATCCAATGTGGGTCAAGAGGTCCAACGAGTCAAGAGATCCAACGAGTCAAAAGATCCACGGCGAGTCAAGAGGTCCAACGAGTCAAAAGGTCCAACGAGTCAGAAGGTCCAATAATGGATCTTTTGACGCGTTGGATCTCTTGACTAGGCAGACACGAGTCAAGAGATCCATTGTGGGTCAAGAGCTCCAATTACTCGAGAACTGCCGCTTCATATTGCAAAGGAGTCACGGAAAGCCCCTCACCACGCCTCCCCTAGTCGCGGGGAGGCGTTGTACAATAAGGATCAGTAAATGATTTTTGACTAAGTGCCTTAGTTCTTGTTTAAAAAAAAAGTGAAACAGATTTAAGTTTGATGCGCCACTCAACTACGCACCGTTTTCCGGTTTGCGGCCGGAAAACGGTCCCGAGAAGGGCACCCGGAGACATTCAGTTTCGTGTCTCTGGCTATGGGAAGTGGGGAGGGAGCGCTTTTCTTCGCTTCGGGTAGATGGCGCCACTAAAACTTTGCGTAATAAAAGTCAAGAATATGAGGCCTTTGACGCGTCTGTTCACGTTTTCACGACAATATTAAAAAAAGTAGCCTCAAATCGAGCAGATACGTACTGAGCTTGCCAACTCAATACACTTTCATCCAGTTCAGGTCACGCGCGTAGTTTTCTTGGCCGGCACAAGCGGCTGCAGGACGGAAACTAGTCCCCTTTCCTCTTCGCGATTTCACCGCACACTCGCGACATTTTGAAGGCTCAGGGCGTGTTTTCTTTTACTCGTGCTAAGGTAAGCCCAACGAAAGTGATAAGCACCAGATTCTTTGAACGTTAAAATAATTTCACGGCCCCTTTAAAGGGGTCATGAAACGTTATCGGGTTGGAACGTTAATGACTTTGCATTGCGTACTGGTCCATAGTCTGGCCCAAGTATACTTGCACAGACCGCCACTGATTCAGAAACTTCTTTGTCGCGGTGAAATTGCGAAGATAAAAGGGGACTATTATCTTTCAGTCTTGCCTTCGCAAAGCTGGATGACGTGATTGTGGGATCGAAATCACCTGACTGACAACAGTCGAGAGCGGCTCGATGGATTGGACACGAGAACTACGTGAGCACTCGACTTCGGCTCGTAACAATCAATGCCTCGGCGGACACTCGGGTAGTGGCTCGTGTCCAACCACTGCGTTGATGAGAATAGCCGAACTCTAACAATGTCTGGAGCTCGGCACGCGTTCTCTACTTCGTCAAGCCCCAGCACGTGGCTATGATTAACGTTGGCGGCATAGGACGGGCACAAGGCCACGTGGCCGCTTGTTCTGGCTCCGAGTTGACGGTATGAACGATGCTCATATTTCTCGAACTTTTTTGGCGACTGCCATTGCCTAGAAAGAACAACTAAGGCAAGTTTATTCAGTTATTAACGTTAGGGAGTGATTCTAAGTAGTATTTAGCAAAAGTAGAAAAATAGTTTCAAGGCTCCTTTAGAGCACTTCGAAGAGAGGAACTCCCGATAATTCATCGGTTCTTTTCGTGCAGGTAAGATATCGAACTTGGCCAATCGGAAGGCAATATGACGAAAAATAATTCAAAATAATAACTTAAAACATATATTTTTTTAAAGGCGGGTTATATTATGGTAAACTTTTCCTTTCTAATAAACTTTCAGGTTCAATATAATATATATTGAAATTTAAATTAGCATTTGATAAGCGGTTGCTGTAATGGAACATGGGATGCTAGGTTCCAAATGTGTCTCAAAAATGTGGAACGTACAATGTTTTTTTTCTCGGCTTTATTACGTGCGAATAAAATAATTCAGTTTGCACGGACAAAATTGACTAGGTGCCGTACATTAAAAGGAGAAGTAAGATATGATTTCTGTGTTTATGCAAACCAAAAAAAAAA
Organism: Ixodes ricinus; assembly: GCA_037355805.1. Lineage (NCBI taxonomy): Eukaryota > Metazoa > Arthropoda > Arachnida > Ixodida > Ixodidae > Ixodes > Ixodes ricinus. Next base: position 104,268 of record JAZHYW010006967.1, read on the forward strand.
TATATATATATACATACGTACTATCGCGATACATCGAAAGACGAATAAAAGTGTGCATGGCTTTGGATCAATGCTGCTCAACCTGAACACGAGCCAGTGAAGCGTGTGCATGCACAGCAAGACAAGGGGTACTAGGGTCCTTCTCCAACTCTAAAATGCCTCGAACACAAAGGTGTTCAAAGCGTCGCGCGGGTCGAGATGGCCCGTGACGCTCTCGGCTTCTAGCATAGGCTGCGGTCCATCCTTAGGTGAAACGGATTATAGCCTGCGGTCTTAGGGTGCACCACGCAGTAGTGATTACACGAACGCACGTTGATGCTGGTTCTCCGTACAGCGTGGTGCCAGTCAGCAGTCATGCTGCACTGGCCGGCAAGATACTGCGACATGTTGACCCTCTGGATGACTGCCAAAGATTACGCTGTCCAAATGATCCACACAACCCTTCCACCCAGTTGAGCTCATGCTGCGTATAAGACCAACGCGCTGTTTCCATACAAGCCCTCACGAGGTGTGGGAAAAGGCGCAGTTTCCGCACGAGGTGTGGGCACTGCACGTGCGCAGGGAGCGCGTCAAGTGGACCGTCTGCGCGTGCGCAATGCCGATAGCAGCACCACCGCAGGGGCAGGACGTCAGCACCGCGTGTTGGTCTATACGTGTCGTAACTCAGTCACCGATTGACTGTTCGATGATTTCTAAATTCGAGAAACAACCTACGTCCCCGCGACCGTGCAGCGTGCACAACTCTCGGGAAATTCCTACGTTAGTCAAGCATACCGCACGAAGAGATGGCGTTGGTCACCAGCCGATTGAAATGGAAAACGCACAACGCCGTGACACAGCCAGCCATTCAAGATCCCAAAACCTCTCGTCCCCGAGGCCACTGTATCCTCTTCTCTCATCTCCCTCTTTTTTTGTTGCTTTGTTATTAGACGCGGGATCTCACCCCGCTGCAATGCAGTGACCGTCACGCCCTTCCTTGCCACCTGAAAGCCGTCATTCATTGTAGCTTTGCTTTTCTTTCTTTTCCTGCTCTTCTACAAAGCCCTTCCCCCATTTCCCGGTGATCGGGCAGGGAGTCAAGAGGTCCAACGAGTCAAAAGGTCCAATAATGGATCTTTTGACTGTTGGATCTTTGACTCACCAAACACGAGTCAAGAGATCCACTGTGGGACAAGAGGTCCAACGAGTCAAGAGATCCAACGAGTCAAAAGATCCACGGCGAGTCAAGAGGTCCAACGAGTCAAAAGATCCAATAATGGATCTTTTGACTTGCCAAACAGGAGTCATGAGATCCAATGTGGGTCAAGAGGTCCAACGAGTCAAGAGGTCCAACGAGTCAAAAGATCCACGGCGAGTCAAGAGGTCCAACGAGTCAAAAGGTCCAATAATTGATCTTTTGACTTGCCAAACACGAGTCATGAGATCCAATGTGGGTCAAGAGGTCCAACGAGTCAAAAGATCCACGGCGAGTCAAGAGGTCCAACGAGTCAAAAGGTCCAATAATGGATCTTTTGACTTGCCAAACACGAGTCATGAGATCCAAGTCAAGAGGTCCAACGAGTCAAAAGGTCCAACGAGTCAGAAGGTCCAACGAGTCAGAATGTCCAATAATGGATCTTTTGACGCGTTGGATTTCTTGACTCGTTGGACCTCTTGACTCGGAATCGTATTTTTTGCACGCTGCTACCAGGCTGACCACCAGTGTTCTTTCATGGAGTTCTACAGAGGGTCTATTGCTCTGATTGCATGGCCACAGTTGGTTGCGTCCGAATGTTGCGCGCCCAAAAAGCAGTGGACACGCCCGTTATGCTAGTCCTGGGCGTTTTGTTCAATATGGCCTCTTATTTATCCTTGAATATGGGCCTCCTACGCAAATAGATTGATTTAAACGAGGCAATAATTTATTATACACTTTATTTTCTCTATCACAGTACCGGGTCGTCGTCGACCATCCGTGTTTTCAGGGTTGCCAGCGTGTGTCTTGGTTTACTGCTTTGCATTTGCGCAATTCTTCTGGCAGTCTGCGAGGGTCGCGAACTTCTGGCAGTTGTGAGGTCCGGTTTCCGACGGGATGGTCTTGCATTTCTTAGTGGCTGGGTCGTACTGCGCGGTCGAAGTCACGACGTGGCTGGGGTCATTTGCACCCGGATTGGTGCAAGCTGCGGGGTAAACAAATATACTTAAAGATGTTTTTTTTCTTTCTTTTTTGTGGTATTTGCCATTAAAAACACGCACTAATCGTACGCTGAATATTTGTTTGGGGGATCAATGAAACAAAATTGCAGCCATTTTTGGCGTTAGAGTTCTTTATTTATATGTTACGCTCTCTCAAACCCCGAAGAGGTTTTCGTATGTAAATGTACAATTTATTCAGTGCAGTGTTGCCGCTAGCGTGAAGGTTAACGGAAAGGGAGGAAAACGAACTTATGTTGCACAAAGAAGTCAGCCTTCCCTAAACATTTGAAAACTAGTATTCCATAAGCGCCACGCGGTTCATCCATCAAATTGAATTTATCACCACACTCTAAAAAATAGAATGTCAGTTCTTGAAAGGTTTTTCGATGTCCCAAGAACTCTTTCAGCACGTGAAGAACTGTTTCGCATCAAACACTATCGCCCCTGGCGTACTAGAAAGGCAACTGTGTAATGAAGAACCCTTTCGCAGCAAAAGAAGAGCTTAAAATAACGCCTTATAGGTTTTTCAAGAAGAACCCTTTTAGGATGTGCTTAAAATAACATGTTAGGGTGCAAAATTTGGACGGGCTGAAGAACACCTAAGAGCTATTTTACGAACATACCTTTTTAAAGTGCAATCGTTGTCACTAAATCGATAATCTCGCCTCAGATTATTGAACGATACATTTATGGACCATTAAATTTCGATCACCACATTACAAGTCACATTACTGGATGCATATTACTGAATAATTCGGAAGAGTAATTGATTCAAGGTGATTCTAATCAGAATATAAAGAAGAAACAAACGAATCATACAAATCAGACTGAATAAAAATGGACAAAACAAGAATAGGGAGGAAAAAAATGCTGATGCAACAGTACACGACCTTTTTCTTTTTGTCCCTATCTGTCTTATGAATTTTAATCTGTGGTTAGAGTACTGAGCGACGTTGAATCTAGATAAGTACAAAAAGGCATCACTGATGTCGGGTCCACCAAAAGACGATGAGCTTTTGCTTGACGAGTGTACTACTGAAACTGGGGAGACCCTTACAAGACGCTTGAGTTGCGCGGCGCGTTATGTACAAAATGACCTGCGGTAGACACCTTCTCACCGGCTGCTAGATGAGCATCTGCAAACACTATACTCTCTTTCATACTTAGCGTGCAACGCTGTCAAAGCTACTGGCGCGAGCGCGTGGCTTCATCTATGGTTTTGTTTGCGCGAGAACGCGTGCAAATGATCCACGAGTCAAGTCCCACGCTCGCGCCAGTAGCTTTGAGAGCGTTGCACGCTAAGTATGGAAACAGAGTATAACTCAACAGCACGCGGGGCACTTCAGGGTGACACTAACAGTGAATTTGTTTTTTTAATTTTCTTCCATTAAACAGATGCTTAACCTCAGCATAATCAAGCAGAGTAGAGTCCGGAGCCTGAATCCAACATACAAATCAACAATGTCAACGCTAATTTTCCCCAACCTTGTAGAAGACTCTACTTTAAAAAGCCCACTGGTACCAGTGGTAGATGTCTTGCATGTGGAGCAAAGCGCTTTGCCGCAGCGTAGTATGATAAGGCCAATGTTGTAAAATACTTTCTCCATTCGCTAAACAAGCCATTCGGTTAAAGGCCGACGAAACATAAAAAGCTTAAACTAAACGGACGAAGGCCTTATCCCTACCTTGAGGGTAAGCGCAGGTATGCTGAGGCCCGGCAGCCACAGTTTCTGAAATCGAGTAAAACAAATATAATTAATAAACATTTCCAAAACCCAAGAAGGAGGATACAAAGAGGGGACAAACAATTAATAAAACGTGTTACAGTGATTTTCACCGTTAGAAATATATATCCATGTGTCTGATGTCGTAAGTTAACATTGTGGGTTTTCTCGTTTTATTGGAGGCTCTTACCTGTATGTCTATTCACACAGTGGCTTTCGATTCAGCTTGAGTACCTCATACAATGGTAACTTCAAGCCCTATCTCGACGATCAAGCAAATGCAATGCAGTTAAAAATAATGAAACTCCTTTGGGAGAAGAGGCCTAAAAGCGGTCTTTTTCTGAGCCATTTTAATACCCGTGCCACACGGGCAAATCGAATGCCATTTACAACGAATGACATTCGAGCGGACGGCCAATCAGCGCGCGACACTCCGGGCGTAGCGCATTCCACGCGCGACAGATTGCGAGCAGATTCGCCGATCACACAAATGTCATTCGTTGTAAATGGCATTTGAGTTGCCCGATGTGGCACGGCTATAAGGCACCTCTTTCTTCTTTACTGGGTCCGTTATAATATAAATTGTCGTATAGCGCATTCGAAAACTTTACTACAGGAGTAGCATATTTAAAAATAAATTAATGCCCATAAAACAGTGAATTTCGCAGTTTGCAGTTGATTTTATGCCATATGTCACCATTGTATTCCTAAACCCCTGCGGCATTACATTAGTCAGTAGGGTACTCGTCTCAAATGTTAATAGCCATACTCCACAGAGCAAATTCAAAGTTTTCTGAATTCACAGAAAAACACAATCCAGTTATCAGGTAACCCGCATCGCAAACGTGAACTTTGAAAATTTCACAATGCAGTTAACAGAGCGTGCAGAATGTGGGGCGAAAACACTCACTGCACATCACGGCGATGCAAAGTGCCAGCAGGAAAATCGCCTTGGAAGCGCTCACAAAGTTAGCGGCCATTATTTCAGCTTCTGGTTCAACTGCTGAGGAAGAGGACAGATGATGACTTTACCATAGCGAGCTTCGCCTTTTTTATAGTTTACCTATTACGAAATTTCTGCTCCACGTGCTGTTGTGGAGGAAACAAAAAGCGTATATCATTATTAAAAGATGGGAATGACTACAATATCCGGCCCCTGTCAGACACGTGTCTGCTCGTATCGGTAAGCAGACTTAAAACTGATTTCCTGGCAAACGTTTATTACGCTAGAAAAAGGGAATGAAGTGAGTGAAAAAAAAAGACATTGTCAACGTAAATCAGAAAAGGCTCCATCCACGAGGCATGGCCATTTCGGCAAAAGGTTTACGCACGTAACCCTGTGATGTGCCAAACACGTGTCACACCGGAAAACAGTGACCGGGGGTGTTAATAGAGTTCTTCTTTAATATTCATTCCCGAGTTTGGCGCTCTGCCTCACTGACGTATAATGACCGAAGGCTGAAGCTTGAAACCTTGAAGGTTGAAGTCTGAAAATTGGAATATGGAGGGTGAAGGCTGAAATTTAGCGGCTGCAGTCATAGTGTGGAGGCTGCACTTCTGAAGGATGAAGTCAGCATCCGTGATACAGGGTTACCCAGGAAGAAAAAAACAACTGGGACTTTGTTTACATTGTAAAGCAATAGGTGAAGGGAAAGCTTCCACGCCGTTTTGACTGAATAAAGTAGAAAAATATAAAAAATATTATTCTGCTCGCATCGTTCCCATCGTCACGATTCTGCTAAACCAGAGAGGCGATTCCCTTGTCTGCAAATCTTTCCGATTATATTAAACAAGCACAGCGGGAAGAAAAGAAAGGAAACACGCGAGTGAAATGCCTGTATCCTGTAGTTGCCAGTAAAAATTAATATTTTCTCTTACCACAAACGACGACACGGTAAGCAACAAGCATTACAAAGAACACTTCGCGGTGACAATATGGCGTCTTTTATAGTTCATTCTGCTGCTGTGCGCCGCCATTTAGTTACTGAAACCTGCACTGCCACACAGTTGACGCCTAAAAGAAAGTCTGCACTTCTAACGAATAGTTTTGCCAGTGCCATCTTTAGCTTTGATTTATTTCCAGGATTACTTTGGGCCCTTACCTGATGTCATAACACGAATTAAACTAACACCGCCCCGCAAACGTGATCGCATTTTTAGCACGCCGTCACTCCTGTTGCTCAATTCACTCGGAAATTAATCGAGCTCGACATGTCTCAAAAAAACAAATATTTTCATATGACAGTTCTTGCTTTCCAAGAGGTTTTTATAGCAGCAGTCAGAAAAACATTTTTTATTTTAATGACTATATTATTTTGAAGGCGAGAATCCTGAGCTGGTGGCTTTATCTTTGGGCAGTTGCTCCTGCTGAACGAGAGTTTGTGCAGCCAAGATGCGCCCTTGAGCGAAGAGCTCGGGTTTGCAGCCTAGTAGGGGAATTGTCATGCATGTGACTAACCTAGCAAAAGGCTGAGTATACACAAGGCAAATGAAAACAGAATAGCATAAACTATTTGAATATGTTTTCATAGCAGAGCTACGTTTTGAGCAGAAATGGACCGGCGTCTTGAGGTGGGCGCACGCAATTTAACTAACGCTTGAGACATGAGAACGAGGTCTCGCTGACGATTGCCTGCGGAGCGCGTCCCGGCGAATCTCGGGTCGCGTGTCTGAGACACCTGCCCTAAGGAATACAATCACTGGAAGATGAATAATTGCAAAGAGCGGTGAAGGATTATAACCCCAATTACTCGATGTAGAAATTTATGAAATCTCTTATGAAAAATGTTTCATAAAGTCGACGGCAAAATCAAGGTTTTGTGCAAGAGCCTTTTTTTATTCGGCTAAGGAATAAGCTTCGTTTTACACTTAAACCATTTATCCGCTGAACATCTGAAGTGGTTTAGGGAAAAATTAAATATTTTCCATCATGCAAAGCAGCTAGTTCCTTTTCTTGTTTGCTCGTCTTCCCACGAAAGTATAAATTCGCAAAAGGTGGTTATTTACTTTCATAAAAAATCATAGTGCAGTTGTTGTTGTTGTTGTTTTCGTGCGTGTCTTTATGAACAGTGTGTTATGCATTACAAACACTCCTCACGTATGACAGGTGACTATCTTTTTCTCAGAGCTCTAAATGAGTACATCTTTCAGCGGGACTTTTTATCCTTCGCTTCTAGCCGAGACTTATATTCTATCACTGATTTCACCCCTTTGGAACTAAAGTCACCTAATGCTGGGAAAGTAGCGTACAGCTCCTCGTATGGTCGTCATTTTTGTTCGGGGAATGAGCAGCTCCTTCATGACCTCTTCATTCTTGGTGAGACGATCTAACTTCCTTGTGCCAGGTTGGTTTATAAAGGTATTCCTTAAAACCGATGTTTTTATCCATACACGAACGAAAAGGGCGCACAATTTCGCATCGCCACCACATGCGAAGACGCTGCGTGGCGGCATTGAAAAATATTTTTTTCTGTTTTGAAGCACAAAATAGCAACTATATTATGTAAAATATATGTGTAGATAAGCATGATTAATAAGTTGATTGCATGCACAGTGTCAAAGAGACTTGTATTGGCGAAGAACACTTCCACTGATGATCCATAAAGTTCTCGGCGCGACTTGTTCAGAACGACCCTTTCAAAGCTTTGAAGACTTGAATCGACGGAAATGTCGACTTGCCATGGCAACTGAGACCGATCTGACAATGACCTTGCGGGGTTTGGCGGTCTGTATGTGTTGTGTCTCGTCATGTAGCATCCGTCTAGTAGCGCAGGCATGGCAATATGGCACTACTTTTTCCAGTGACCCAGTGATCTTTATTTGGAACCACGTGCGCTCGTGAGAATACCAAGCTTAATTGTCGTCCTACGCCGGAGGTTTGTCGTGGCCTAGCTCATCACGACAAGCCTGATGTGGCACACGTGCGACGATGGAACGACCTCCGTTCCACAAGGGTGAAAAGCAACGGTCGAATAACAGATCAAACGACAACACGGGGATGAATTACTGCCACTCACTGTTTCGCGTGGCAAGCCAGTTTTATTTTACTTTTTCTATCTGTATATCAGCGCAGCTGTGTACTCATTTTCCTGAAAATATTGCAGCCAGTCAGAGCAAGAATTTTACTTTAAGTGAGAACAATAAAAAATCTACACAATAAATGTGCGGTCTCATATTGTATGCCTTCAAAACTGGCGACCTTTTTTTTTTCAGTTACGCGTGTTCAGCGTTCTTGGCAGTGTTCCAAATCTTACCCGAATGAATCCGAGTTACTCCGGCGGGTCGTGTCACGTGACAACAATGATTGAAAAACGCTGGACGCGGGTGGGAAATTTTAGAACGCCAAAGTGACAATACTCTTCACCCTGCAGTAAGATCGAGTAAATTTTGGAAGACGGCCATTAAGAACTACTCTCAATTTCATACTTCACGTCACTGCAAGCCCGACAGATGTAGCGAATCAAACAGCTTGAAAACTGCACCATCACGACGCTCGTTTTTTTTGGTGCGTCTGCTAGGACCGGCTAAACTAATCATGCATAGTAAATGCCCCATGAGCATGAAACTTTTTTTTGGTGCGGGATTGTTTTTTGTTGGTGATAGCAGACGCAGAAAGATGGCGCGCGCCATGACGATGCACTTTAGCGCCGCTTAATTCGTTCTATCGGGTCATATATTATCGGCTGCTGTCGGACTTGAAGCGAAACTGAGTAAGGTGAGGTAGACCAAAATGAAACGAAAAAAAATCATTTTAATAATAATCTTTATTTTTACTTCAATATTTAAAGAAAAAAATCAGCAGAACCCATCCTTTGGGAATGATTATCTACGTTAATGCAAATAGCATCAAACGGTGCGGAGTTATGCGCGTTCGTCAGGTGGCCGGCACACTCTAGATACGCCAGCCCACTCTTGAGGCGATTCTAAATTTGTTGACACTTTCACAGCCCTGCGCACGATCTCCGGAGCCCAGCACGTGCGTTTGTGTCACTTAGGAAGGCGAGCAAAGCACGCGCCATACGCACAAACACTCAAAATGGTACTGACCAGACTTTCTGGCGTCTCAGCTAGTCTCAACCAACGGTACTCTAAACGGTTGTTTATATCTTTACCATAGACGCTTTACAGCGCTGTCACAGCGGAGCGCGCGCAGTGACGAGGGCTTATTCCGCTTCGTGAGGCTGAGCACGGCCGCTACATCACCCTCTCCCGAGCGCGGGAGAGGGTGAGCTAGCGGCCGTGCTCAGCCTCACGAGAGCGGAATGAGCCCTCGTGCATGGAACGCGCGCGCACCGGTAGCTGTGACAGCGCTGTAAAGCGCGTCCTATGGTAAAGATATAAACAACCGTTTAGAGTGCGTTGAATGACTGCCTTCATAGCTCTGGGGTTAGCGCGTCTGCCTGCTGATTAAAGGGTCAACGGTTCGAATCCCAGCCGGCGCCGGTCTTTTTTATTTATTTATCGACCCGCGGCGTAAGAGGTTAGATAGCCAGATAGATACATAGACGAAAGTGCGTGAAGTAGCCAAAGAATGCTATTCGCATTAAAACCACCATGAGGGCATTTTTTGAAGTCTTCATTCAATACTCAGAGAATATTACTTAACCGGAAAAAGCGAAACATTAAACAAAACTACAACATCTGAAAGTCACACGATGACTCATTTTTCCCCGAACTTGTGGGGCAAAATGAGACAACGTAGTGGGGTACAATGAGACACGCTTAAAACACCTGATATGCGTTCAGTTTTTGCAAAATAAAACACTCGAAACGCACTGTGTGAGCTCCAACGCACTCTTCACGAGCCCACTCCTTGCATTCCATGACCTAGATCCATACTGAATGCGGGGCTGCTTGGCTCCAAAGTTCTTGCATACCAGGCACTGCCGGTCTCTTCTGGTGCGCACCGCACGGTCTGCAGAACGCTCGGACACTTCCTGCATCTTCAAGAGATCACTAATGATCTTTCTCTTCAATTTCACAACTTTCTTCTTTTGTGTCTCTCTGTGTGTGTGTGTGTGTGTGTGGGGGGGGGGGGGGGCAATAGAACGCCGGTATTTGGTTGCTTTCTCCAACATCAGCTTTGCCTTGTGGGGACATTACGTTAGACCAGTGCTGCTCTCCCACTTGCTTTTTCCCGTTTTTTTGTCCTGCGTTAGGTAAAGAAGAAATATTCTTGAAACCCGAAACGTCGGGAAGAACGCGCCTTCTGTATAGCACTGCCGTTTATTGTAGAGCCGCTGCTATTCACATTCACCGAGACGTTTGGCTCGCCTTTGAAGCTTTGTTCATGCAACTTTCGCTCTATAAAGCCCTCGTTGTTGTTGTTGTTGTTTTATATACGTTAGAACCATCCTAGACACCGGGGAAAAATATAGGGCTCAAAAGGTACCACGAGACTCGTGCGTTATTCACATGCGCGTCATAAAATGCCAGATTGTCGTGGTTTCCCCCGTGTATCCTGTTACGCAAATAATTATTTCGTTAAAAAACGCAACCACAGACTGCTCAAGTTTGGTCCGCATAGAGTTAATAAAACACACACATAAAATTAAAGGTTACTTTGGCAATATAGTGTGTGCTAACCGGGGTGTATACGTCTCGAAGGGAAACCTCGCGCTGAAATTTGCGCCTTTTTGGCGGGGGATAAACAAGTGAACCTCAACTCTGTATTTGTCTTTTTTTTTTAGGGGGAGGGGGGGGATACTCATGCAGATAACTCTCAATTTTCACACGTGCAAAGTGTACAGATCACAGCACGTCTCGGTAAAGTTTGAACGTATTCCGATTGCTTGTCTGAGAAATGGACGGCGCTAAATACAAGCTGTCTCATTTTGGCCGTGTCTCATTTTACCCCACCTTACATAGCCTCTGCCTAAAGACTCGAGTATGCAGAGGTGCATAGTGATACATAAACAAACGTATGTTAGGACTGAAAAAATATATAAACAAATAATATAAAAGTAGTATAAAAAAGAGGACTATCGAGCACTTGTCAACTTTAAATTCAACTTCGGGAGGAACTTCATCAAAAGACTACTCTTTTTGTCAAAATAAAAACGTCCATCCGAAGGTCGTTTACTCAGGCGATTTTTTTTAACTACCCCAACTAACTATATTCTCAGAATCACCGGTCTTTACCCTTCCCGCTACGCTATCTAGTATAGCGAAAATCAAAATAGTTATTGTGAAATCGGCTAGTGAAAATGATGACGAAACCGACATTCAAATATACCTGCACTTTCTATTGCCGTGACGTCAAGGGGAGGCCGGCAAGTCGTGCGGGCAGTCTAAAAATGGTCTATGACGAGCATTTGTTTCGTGGTGCTGCGCGGGTGCTGGAGCGAGCTTCCAAAGCGTTCATATGACACCATGAAACCACTCGTAGTCAGTTGGGAACAATGTCTCCAAAAAGAATGAACCCCTGCCTTCCGCTGACGTCACTGTTTCATTGTTGCCAGTCGAGACTTCTATTTTGAAAAACGCGTCGAGGACCAAAATTGTATATGCGACAACTTCGAAAAACAAATTAGTTGTGGCCCAATCTTTTGGGTTACTCTTTCAACGATGCTTGTTGGTGTGGTTAGCAATTTTTTCCGTCTAACCGGGGACTACAAAATAAAACGCCGGAGAGAAGATCTGGCGAAATTCTGATTCTCTCTTATTTGCCTCAAAATTAACTAAACATATTAATATACGCGTCTGAACTATAGTCGGTTAAAAGTCAAGAAGGTAGGAGAAGCTCCTCCCATAATCGTGATGCGACTGTTTGAAATCCATCCGCAGTCGAAAGAATAGTTCCCTGGAAACACCTCTTGTTCCGCTTCAATGAATAGATAATGGCTACAGAGTGATGCCAACTTGGCTCCGAACCACCCCCCCCCTTTTTTTTTTTTTTTTAAGAAAGCGACTTTTGTATTTATCCGAGTGGAAACCGAGCCCCTGAAAGTGGCCTTTGTATCCATCGGAAGGGGAAGCTAATCTCCTCAAAGTAGTTTTTGTTTCCCTCGGAAACAAAAACGACTTCTAATCTCCCTCTCGTGGCTTCCACAACGCTAAGTCAAGGTCGAAAGATAAAGCAAATATTCGAAGCAAGCCAAAACCCTCTCCCGCGTTGGCCACGACGTCCGGAGGGATATATGATTCCCTTTGAGGGGCATTTGCCGCTACATTCTTGACTTGTAACCTACTATAGTAGCCTAAATTACAAGTCAAAATATTTAGTTCTCGCAAAGTTACCGATTTTTCGAATTAAATCTGAGAACCTGAAAGGCTCTACTGGCAGCACCAAAAACGATGGCAGTACAATAGACCGATGTCACCAAGCGAACTGCGCAGGCGCGCGCATTCCGGAAGTGGTGCCGCCGCCATGCTACTTGTAGTCATCGCTTTCCGGCTTCCCGGCTACATAGGGCTGCGCGTACATCGTAGATTATCGTTTGGAACGCCCCGGTATCAGCTTGGATTCTCCTGCATGTCTGTACTTCATAAAATTGTGTTGGTTGTGATGTCTTAATTTGTCAGCAAGCGCAGAAAAGCAGTTCCAGTCGTCTTATCGCTTTAGAATCGCTTTGTCGTCTGCTTCGGCGTCGTCTGCTTCTTCGTCTTCGTGAACGCGTGAGCACACTGCCGTTCACGCAGTGGTCCCACTGCGGCCGCAGGAAAAAAACAACGACGCCACTACTCGAGCTTTCCGGCTGCTCGGATGTCTCAATTAACTTGGAAACTGAACATCTAGTTGAATGGCAAAGAACAAGAAAATTCGAGGGACCATCGGCTTTGTGTAGCACCGTGGAACAGCGTCAAATGTGTTGGTGAAAAACTGAGCTTGGTAGTGTTCAGTCTTGTGCATAACGTTTAATCAACAATGAAGTAAGAGGAGCTAAATAGACTTTCTCGGTGAGCGATAGTTTTCTAAAAGTTGTTTCATTCTGGTTGACAGCCTGTGCGACAGGGTACAGATGAACTGCGGGGAGAAGCCTGCACACAGAGAAGAAATGATCTACAGAAAGGCCATGCCTGATGCGCCGTAACAATTGTCATCTCTCAAAAAGAAGCAACCATGCAAGATACCTGAAAACTTGGGGTGGAGATGATTTTTCGTGTACAGTTTCTATTCAGTTTCGTTTTGTTTGCGCAAGCTCCGAACGCTAAGAGTCGCCCGACGTTGGAAGCTTTTTTCTGGATCAGTAGCGCCAGCCTAATAGACCACCACAAAATAGGTTAGGCTCGTTTGTTACATTTCTGCCGGTAAGTGTTGCACTTCTAAATTGCATTATGTGGTGTTTTTTTACGTTTTGTATGAAAAAAAAAATGAAAACCGCTTCCGAAAAAAGTTGTTTTATTTCAAGTGATGCATATCAAGAATCGCTGCTTTTTTTGAGTGATTGTCCTGATCTTTTGAAGCACAGTTGTGCTTAAAACATGTCGTCACATTAACAGTTATAACCACCAAAATTCATTGAGCAAAAAGTGTATTCAAAACGGCCTCACCAAACTTAGTGGAGATAGACCAACGGATAGACCGCTACGGAGCGAATGCTCAGAGAGATTCCAACGTACGGAACACTTCGGCACGCTGTGTGTCTCGTGCCCTGTAATCTTACACTTTTTAGCTGACGTGCAATAGGTGGATATAAATTATGAAGCAAATCGCGAAACAAATGGAAAAAACGCTATTTTTCCTGCCGCTCTGTCCGGCTCTGTTTACCTTTCTTTGCCGTGCTGCTTTCTTTCGGGAAGACATAATATCCGAGGCCTTTTTGCCTGGTGCTGTTATTGTAGCACCGTGGCATACAACGGGTGAAGCCACCCATTGAAAACCATGAGTAAACACCCGGCTAAACGTCTCGTGCTAACCCGAAAATTTCCAAACGCCGGGCGGGCGTACAATGCGCATTGACGCGGCCGGAAAACTGGGGAGAACTACAGGTACCAGCATGCACCGCGGCATTAATGCAAAAGTGTAACCGAGCTGACAAGAATGACGAAGATAATCCCTGGAGAAGAGGAACCTGGACCAGCCGGATTTTTTTCGGTCGCGCACCAGTCACCTAGCTGTGTTCGGAGATTTCTGCGTGCCCTTTGTCCCCATTGTTCCCACTACTCCAGAAATTATGATCACCAAAAACGAGACGTAAAATGTTGTGATGTGGTCAAAATCTGAGCAGTGTGCTCCTGAGTTTGATGGTGTGAAATTAATGCTGGGAAAGCTAACAAAGTAAAAAAACAAAAAAAAACCCGCGAAAATATACATTTTGTTTTTTTCTTAAACTGCCTACTTGACTTTTAGGTCATACAAATGTGACGTCATTCCAAAAGAAAGCGCGCCAAAATTTAACCGTGGGATTCGGAATAACATTTTTTTTGCAGTTTTCTCAATAGCTACTTTGAATTTGGCGATAACGAATGCCAAGCTCAGGTAATCCAAAACATTGTGAAGTTTTGCAACTAAAAAAAAGACACCTTTAAAGTTGAAAGACGCCTGGCCCTCTTCTTTCTATAGTAGTACCTTTATATTATATCTTGAAACGTTTTGGCAGGCGTATTAATCGTGCATTTATTCACCACTATTCTTACACTACAAGAAAGACCTGTGAGTTCTTTTCCCGCATAACATGAAACAACGAATCACGGTAACCCTACACCAGGATTCTAGGGAATTTTTAAGCTAAAGGTACAATTTTACCTGACCTGAACACGTTACTGGCAAAAGGTAATCGATTACAATAATAATTACTCTGGGTTAAAAAGTGTTTTCTTTTCGATTACACGATTACTTGAGCAGAAAATTAATTGGTCGTTGCTTCAAAAAAGTTACAGTCACCTTTCCGATTACTCCAGACCAGACTTGCACGTGATTCGTTACAAAAAGTAACAAAATTATTTGTAGTCCCTTACATGGATTAGTAATTGTGTAACGGAATAATTACATATTTCCTAGAGTAATTTTAAAGTATTTCCTTTACATACTTACGTAACGGATTCCTTGTAAATCGTTATATTTCTAATCAATGACCCCCTCCCCCCCCCCTCCCACTTGGAGAGAAAAAAATTGTTTTTTGATGAAGTCGATTGGCAGTCACGATGTCACGCGCATTGATGACGAGCGCAAAAGGAAACTTGACTGAACTTTTTTTTTTTGCATACCTCTAACAACATAATCAAGAAATCCAAATAAGTATTTCTAAAAAAAAAAAAGCGAAGAGGCTAAGCTATATCCGTTTTTTTAGTCCCCTTTCTTTTCTTTGCAATCGAAGGCGGGGAGAGGCGGACACCAAGTGATTGTGTGCCTCTTCGAGAAGCTCGTAGGCATAAGTGCACAGACAAGGATTATCAATGTCTTCCTCGGTTATAGTGGACATGACCATTTTCATAATGTCCCAACAGGAGAGGGCGCTCTATGTACCCTAAAATACCACTAAACCCACGTGATAATAAGTGAAAGTGTTATAGCAACAAGCATCCTGGTTCGTTGCTGCACAGCGGTTATTAGAACACTTGTCAACATCTCCTAGAAAAACAGGATTATTTTTTTAGCTTCTTTGCAGCTTACTAAACTAAGTTTTGAAAGCTACTTTTTTTTTGCAATCCAATTTTTAGGGTTTGCCCACTTATTTATGAATTTTAGCCAGGCTATCTGTATCTTATTACCCTTTTTGTGTGTCAGCTTTGGGAGCACTTCGGAAATAGGAATGGAATTTTTTTTTTCTTTCGTTTTCCTGTTTTTATCTTTAGCAGGGCACATCGTATCTAAACACAACTCTTTACTAAAAAAAATACAAAAGAAAGAGTAGCTGACGTAGGTAGAGATTCCGGGCTTGAGGATGGAGTGAAACACGTGATGGGGGCTTAGCTATCTGTCCTCTGCCACCAGTGGCCTCAGCGGACGTCTTTCTGGAGAAAACACTGGAGTACACTACTACCGGCCCCTGCTCCGCATTTTCAACGGCATCAAGAAAGGTAAGCGTGCGCAAACGTGCGTTAACATTACCTTGTTTTAACCGACGTTTTAACTAATTATTCTTGGGAGTGTACTTGGTGTTTTTATTTTCTTAAAACATATATTTATACCGAAAAAAAGTTTGATCATCTTGTTCACCAACGTCTCAACAAAGGCTCGCTCGACCTGTTCCCAGTCAAAGGAAGAAAATATAATTCGAAACCTTCATTTATTGTTTAATATTCACGTGTAACTATACCCTGTCTTACTAACTCCGTATCCTACCAGTTTGGCAATATTTTCCAGGATAGTTAGATGTACATAAATCAATTTTTATTCCAGGTTTGGCCAGTTGTACCAAAATTGCAAAACTTCTATAGTTTCGCGATTTTGACAATAAAAGGCACCGCTGCAACGACGAAGCTCTGCTCTTTCTTTAGGGTAAAGAGTACTACCATCGCTTCTGCTGGAGAAGCAGAATGCACTGCATCAAGCATTCGTGAGGAACACTACAGTAGTACTCCCATCTAGTGCCTCAGTTGAAAGGGTGTTCAGCGATGCAGACAACAAGTTCACGAAGAAATGAGGCAAGATGTCTAACGAGACTTTCGAGAGCCAGCTGTTGCTAAAAATGCTCCAGGTCAATCATTGGGACTGGTGGCAAAAATAAACGCCCGAATAACACTCTTCCAATTGTGAGGACAGTAATGCTGGACGGAAAGCCACGAAAGTAACGGATTACTTTTAAGGGTAATGGTCACTTACTTTAATACAATGGTCATTGTAATTGTAATCAGTTCTAATTTAGTTTTGAGTAATTGTAAATCTAGTTCCATACTTTTTTTTTTTTTACTAACGTGTACAAGTCTGCTTCACACTTCCAAAGCGACAGATTTTTCTTTTTGGTATGAAAACCGGTCTTTCGTACTGTTCAATAGGGAGTTTTAGGGAGCAGTGTTTGCACATCCGATACGGTACTATAGACAATCAGGCACGAACTGTGCACGTGATACACCAGGAGACTTGGCACATGCTCAGTTCGTACTGGAGGACCCATGACAGCATGTCGGACATGCCAAAAACGGCTCCATAAAACTCCCTATTAGGGGATTAGAATCACCGGATTTGTAAACTATACTCAACTTCTCAATCCGCCGATTTCGGTAAAACCACCCTCTTGTCGGAATCTTGGTTCAAGAATACCTTGGTGGAAACTTGTGCAAACAAAGGGCGCCATTATAGGAAGTGGAGGGAGCGATAATAATAGTTAAAAGCATTTTTGGTACTCCGAAAAAGAAATCGGAATACTCTTGTAATTACTTCTTAAGAAATTGAGTGAAATTATTACAAAATTACTGCAAAAAGTATTTGATTGCAAGTCATTTGGGCTAAGTATGAAATAAACCAAATAAATTGCGATTCTCGTAGGTATACAATACGCATGACGCTTTATTTGTTCATTGTCCCTGTGAACAAAGCATTATATTCGCATCTAATTGCATTACAAACTACGTCATTAAACAATTTTTTTTGTCCAGAATTGGTTTTTTTATGTTTAGCAGGAAAACGAACTCAGAGACATTTTTTGGCGTGTACGCCGCTACTTCTCTGGACTTTACGCAGAAGCCAGAAGAATTAAGAGTATTTTTGAATTAAATAAAATACGAATAGCTTGAAATAAAAAAATAAGCTGCTAGTTCTCGGGTGTATGCAATAACCAAGCACACCTTGATTGTTTATGTGATGGTTTCTTCTGAGCTATTGTAAAAAGTATTGATCTGACTGGCTGCAATATATCCGAGGAAAAGGGAGCAGCGTTAATTCATCGGGACAAAATCTAGTCTTGTCACGCCAAACGAGTGACGTGAGAACAGCGGCATATCGCGGGTTCTGGGTTCACTCTTCATTCGACCTTTTGCTTTTAATCTTTCCGGAACGGATGCAGTTCCCGTCGTACGGATGCCGGATCAGGCTGTCATATGCTACTGCACCAACCACCAGTAAGCAGAAGACATTAATTTTGATTAACTCAGAAACGCATGACGTTCCCAAGGGGCAGAAAACAGTGATAGAAACAACTAGAACAAATGTGAAAAAAATGACGATGAGAAATGTTCTTTTTGAGACCACTGACAAACAGGATGTCATTTGTCATATATTAAGAGTGTTAACATTGCTTGTTACGCTCTATACAAAGACACAAAAGAACTGTAGAATTACATTCTTATGAAAGTAATAGACCCTTTCAGAAATTTAGTACCATCTAGTGGCTCAAATATCAATCTAAGTTTTTGTATGCTAATGGCGGTCAAGGTCTACTGTCTATTCGTCAACAGCAGTCTATACGATTGAGGTCGGTTTGCTTAAAGACCGACGTACAACCTCGGTTTTTTGCAAGGAAGATAATCCTTTTAGCGTTCCCGTCTCCTAAGCTGCGAGGGGAGCCAAGGGGGCGCAAGATAAAAAGTGGAGATGATATATTTATTTATTTATTATTTATTTTACCCTCAGGGCACATGGCATTACAGAGAGGAGTGGGAACAATAGTAAACATAATAAACAATTGGAACAAAATATACAATACTTAAAGAACAGGGAACATGAAATTGGCAATATATGTACAAAAAAGTGCGTGGTCATTAATTGATGTGAGCGATGCAGGTAATAGATTGCAGTCTTGGGAAGTCCTGGGAATAAAAGAGTCATAATAAACGTTAGTGGCAAATGGGACACCGACTTTGGTGGGACGATGATCAAGGTGTGCTAAAACCAAGTAGGGGGATTATTAGTTGTGATTTAAGCTGAGGATTATGATGATAAATTTTATGAAAAAGACAAATACGAGAGACTGTGCGAGGCTTGGGAGTATACAAATTATCTTTCATTGATGTAATGCTTGCGGTGCGGATTATAATTGGCCATTATGAAACGTGCAGCTCTGAGGCCAGATTCATAAAAAACCTCTTACCTACGACAACTTAGCTACGAAGTTCGTAAAGTTACGATCATCGTAAGATGAGGCGAAAACGGTATTCACAAACGCGTTCTTAAGTGAGAGGAGGAAAGTTACGACCTCCTAGAGAAAAACGACGACTTCCGGTGCTGTTGCTATGGCGACGGCGTCTTCGGCAACACGAACAACCAATCGGAGAGCACGGCATAGTTCGGAGCACGTGGATTTTTAATAACAAACACAGGCTAACTACTCGTTGATAGTCAGCTCGGTGTATGTCCTGTCCTGTCTATGTGCAAATGTTTAGTGTTCAAGCTGTTTCTCATAAACACGGATGGCCTTTCCACCACCACTTGTCTGGGGTTCGTGTCCGTGCAGTGATAAATCGACGCTAACACGATTTAAACGCTTCGTTGACTGCTACGAACTCGAACGCTACGAAGTCAACACAACTGTCATCGTTGGTAAAAGCCCCGTGCCAGTCGTTTGCAAAGCGACGTAGAGAGAAACAAACCGCCACGGCGTTTTTCGCGGCCTCGGAAATGCAGGAGCGAGCCGACGTTAAAAAAAGATACGTTTGAACTACGAGAGTGTCAGCAAGAGTCGCGCAAATACCTGTTCACACTGGGAACGGACGCGCGCGTTTGATCGAAGTGCTGGATTACCTCTATTAGACCGCGCCTTGGTAAGCGCTTCGGGGCCGATCTTATACGATTGCAACTCGATACTGACGTGACACTCGGCAAAGAAAGGTTGGACCGTCATCGCGTAGCTCGACAGTGACGTAGCGTCGTGTCAGAATAGAAATGGCATACTAATAACAAAGTGTACATACCGTGTTACGAAGGTAATCCACACGGCGTTTATTTGAGCTCTATATCACACAAAACAAGATAGAATCGATGAGAGTCCCTTTCCGACGACAGCGTTCGTCACCGCTGCCTCGGAAAACAAGGAGATGACATGGGGAAGAGATTGACCTCTGAAATTTAGTTCAGCGGTCAAACTATTCATACGGGAAGGGTCCACAAGGGTCGCGCGGGCATATTCCATTCAGCAATCCAGCCGGTCGTGGGCAGACGGTCTTAGCCAAGGACCGTCGGAGCGGTCGGAGTGCCTGCTAGGCCTATTCTGTCGAGCTCGCTTGGTCGGTGGGATCGTTGCCTTTGTTGCTTTTCCCGGGTGTCTGTGGATCCAGCGTTGACGTTCGTCGTGGTCGGTTTCAAGGACTTCTTCCTTTTTTCTTGCTGCTTGAAGTCGGGACGCGCGAGAAGAGCATGTAGAAAAATAAATGTCCTTTGGTCGTCGCGACCAAGTAACTGTGCGATGCTGTCGGCCATGTTGATTTGATCGTAAAAGTGCGTAAGACAGCTTCGGAGCTGTCGTAGGATTTTGTCGTAACCTGCGCAAAAGTTACGACAATTTCGTTTCGAGAATACGGATTTTCTCTCAAATATGTCGTACGCACGTTTTTCGTCGTAAGTTCGCTTTGAGAATCCGGCCTCTGTTCTGGGAATACCTTCAAGTGAATCAACGAGGTAAAGGGTAGAGGGATCCCAGATGGAAGCTGCATACTCTAGCTTGGACCTAACTAGTGTTTTATGAAGGAATAGTTTTACTGATGATGGGCCGAGATAAAAGTTACGTTTGAGAAAACCAAGCATTCGATTGGCGTTGTTAGTTACATAGTTTATATGACGTTTCCAGGAAAGGTCAGCACTTAAAATCACACCCAGATACTTGTATGAGTTTACAAGTTCTAGGGGCGTGTTATTAATACTATAAGCAAAATTGAAGTCGGCTTTACGTGTTATGCGCATTATTTTACATTTACTAATATTGAGCTCCATTGGCCAGAGTTCACACCAGTGTAGTATGGAATCTAGGTCATGTTGCAGTTTTTTGTGAGTCAGAGTCATTAGATATTACTTGATAAATAGCACAGTCGTCAGCAAAAAGTTTAATTGAAGAAGAAACCACCGCATGCAAGTTATTAATATATATTAAAAAGAGTAGAGGTCCCAGAACGGACCCCTGAGGTACTCCGGAAGAGACCGGTGCAGAGGAGGAGTTAGTACCATTACACGTTACAATTTGTGACCGATTCGCTAGAAACTATACTAGCCAGTTAAACACGTTAGAGTCGATGTTAAGTTTACTTAGCTTAGGCAATAAAAGTCGGTGCGATACCTTGTCAAATGCTTTGGCAAAGTCTAGAAATGTGCAGTCCACCTGAGATCCCTAATCAAGTGCCGAATGAAAGTCGCTGGTGATAGACAAAAGTAGCGTTTCACAAGATAAATGTTTTCTAAAGCCATGTTGAGCTCGTGAAAAGAATGAATTAGATTCTAGAAAGTTAACGACCTCCGTATAGATTATATGTTCAAAAATTTTACAGGGAACGCTAGTTAGTGAAATGAGTTCTATAATTGATAGGAACGTGCTTATTACCAGATTTGTGCAAGGGAATAACTTTACCAATTTTCCAGTCGGCTGGTACCAATGAGGTCTCAAGTGATTGTTGAAAAATATGTGCAAGAGATTATGGAAGAGTATTGATTTGTAGCTTTAAGAAATTTTGAGTTAATCTCATTTATTCCAGTCGCCGAGGACAGCTTAAGACAATTGAAGATGTTCAGAACACCATCGGGAGAAATGATGATAGGATCCATTAACAGGAAAGAATCAACATGATAGCTTGGGTTGGTACAGATGGGGGTGCTAGAAAAAGACCCAATGAACACTCCTGGAACATTGCAGCGCATAAAGATTCCTCGATCAGAGTTTCGCTCTAGTGTTTGCAATGAAATACATGAGGGTCTATCCTGGTGGGACAATACATTCCAGAATTGACACGGATTATTGTTTAACATACATGGTAGTAAATTGTGGAGGAAATTGAGCTTAGCACTCTGAACTGCGATCTTATGACACCGAGCAGCACTGAAGTAAGTCTGCCAGCGAACTGGGCAGGACGCGACCCTGGCAGCCCTAAATAAACGTTTCTTTTTCGATAACCTCAGATATAGGAAAAGAGTAAGGCGGGCAAAAGTGAAAAACGGGAATAAAGGACTGGAATGTAACATATTCAATTTACAAAAGAAACGTTAAAATAAAGTCACGTTTCATTTCAAAGCGGAAATAACAACACGTGATTGCTTTTTTATATATAATTTTGTTTTGCCATACTACGAAATCATTGCTCGGGTTGCGAATCATGTCCCTTCCTGGAACTGGCAAGGGTAAAGAACAGTTTGATGTCACGTACCTGATTATTTTTTGCTCATTATGAGGCGTTGGTATTTGTTGAATCGTTAAAAAAAAACATTCCGGCATGGGTAATAATTTTCAGAAACTACCGTGCTGTCACGGCGCGTACAGACGCCGCAAACGGAAACTACACCGCAATTTGTTGCTCGACTTCGAGTTCTTAGGACTGTCTAAGCGCATCGAATGGCTCGTCCAATCGGCCACTCCAAAAATCATCGAAGCAGTATTTCTTACAAAGTTACCAAAATTGTATTTCTTGTCAATAGGTGGTATTTACAAGTGGTCATACACGAGTTCGCTCATGCTAACCGCTTGTTTAGGTGTCATTAAATGCGATCATTAAAGAAGGTGATAACCAGTCTTCTTGACGGGATGCAAATGATGATTTAAATCAAATAGCACTTGCGTCATTCATAACCTTCCCAGGAGTGAGCTAAAACCAAGACATGTCCGCTCTCTTTGGAGTGAAGGAGCTATAAGGATGCAGTGGCACTGCGCTACTCAATTCGAAGCTAGTATATTCACGCTCCTACTTATATCAGGTAACACCAGCGTCTACTCCGGATGGAAGCATGTGTATACGAAAATGACACAAACCAAAATAAAATATTGTTCCTACTTTATTCCGTCGATACTGAGTATAGTCATTGACAGTTAAAGAACCGCGGGGCATGGCGTGATCCGGGCATAAAGCGCGAAACACATGCGAAGACGAAAACGTCCGATCCGACGTCCGACCACGCAATACGACGGTCGGAGGCGAGGGTTTTCAACGCTCTCCCAAATACCTGCAAGGTCATTCCGGCAGTCCGCACGCTCGGATCGGACGGTTTCGTCGTACATGTGTTTCGCGCTTTAATTGTTATCACTCTGAGGCGAAGGAGATTGCGACCTTCGCCGATAAGAGCACCGAAGAAGGAATCACGACGCCAGAATCTTTAAGTTCTTGAACTGGCAGAGGCTGTACGGCGTGCAACTTCGTCTGGTCTTCGCGCACCTCGTGCGCATGTTTACACTCGAAAATCCGCAAACGTGCTTTCGGTCCCCCCCCCTTCCCGACCTCAACCAATCACGGCGCGCGCTTGGCTGCCTCGTCATCGCGAATTTCCTGCGTGGTCTCTGTGTTGTCTTTTGATTGGCGTGCTCCTCCTTGCGTTCTCTGATGCGCCAAGAACGCATTTCGGAACACTTGCAGGCCGTATGGAAGTGACATAGAAATTTTGGGCAAATTGGTAAACAGACATACCAAAAACAAAAGCAACCCGAGGACGAGGACAAAGTAAACGGTAATCGAGATGACACAGCGCTGTGTCCTGTCGGTTATAGTTTACTTTCTCCTCGCCTTTCGCGCTGTTTATTTTTTTAATTATTATTATGGCCATGCGGAAATTATTTTGTTCTTATTTTCGCTATTTAAACTTTGTCCCAGGTTTTCTTCTTCGGTCTCCCTGGGTTACCACATGCAGACGTTATATTGTAAAGGTCAGTCTTCGTACATGAGTGAAGGAAATTTACGAAATGGAGAATGACCAGTCAGCAGTCCACATCAGCATCACTTTCTAGACAGGTGCTGTCATTGTTGGAGGTGTGACTTAATGCTCGGCATCGCAGGGCTATTGGCGTGAACCTGTTTATGAAAGTGCCATATGCTTTGTGGATTGGGCGTTTCATGATTGATACTGAGAGCATGTCTGTATTTTATTAATCTCGTTATACTCGGAAACGCATCATGAAAGTTTAACAGAAAAACAGGTTCATGACCGCTAACTCTTACTAGGAAACCACGCGAGTGACTGGTGGCAGGACATTGTAACTGCATTTATTTTTTAAATAATGGGATCATTATCGTACTTCCTCCACAACATCACGCGGAGCAGAGATTACATGGCATGTAATCTGTATAAAAGGAAGCAGCTTACCTCCGTAGTCATCATCATCTGTCCTCTTCCTCTACAGACTTACAACGAGCAGAAATAATGGCAGCTAACTTCGTGAGCGCTTCCAAGGTGGTAGTCCTGCTGGCACTCTGCTTCGTCCTGGTGTGCAGTGAGTACTTTCGGCTCATATTATGTACGCATTGCTCTAGATTATTCTGCAGTTTCACTGCTTTGGAAAGTTTTCCAGGGAATATTTGTTACGCGGGCGATTCTTAACAACTGCATTGTGCTATTTCTCGGATGAAGAGTGGACTGAATTTTACTCTTGGGAGCTTTGCTATTAATCTTTGAGACGAGTACTATACCAACTAAAAAGATGCTGCAAGCATCTTTTTTTTTTAATTTCTTTATGGAAAATTTATTTCTCTATGCGTCTTCCTTTTTGTTTCCAAAACAAAATTGACTTCTCTATGCGTTTTTTTTTTATTATTATTATTATTATTAACTACGCTTGAAATACAGCTCCTGATTACGCGATACGAAAATACGTGACAGCGTATTTACCCTAAAAAAATGGGGGAAAGGAAGGGGGAGTTGGGGTGCATCAAAAGAAGACCGTTTATGCGCGTATTCTCACAGCGTTGTTTGATTGCTTTCAACTGCATTGCTTCTGCATGAGTCGAGGTACGACTTGGAGTTACCATGGCAACCAAATGTTTGCATCGCTTGGTTGCGTTCGTTATATAGCTGTCGTATCTCTTCAGAACGTACAAGGTAGTTAAACGTAGTCAGACACCGTTGTTAGTATGGCCATTTCAAATAAGAGCCTCCAGTAAAATGTGGCAACCCAGGAAATAAACGTACGACATGAGGCTCGCCAATGTGAATTCGATATCTTAGTCCATTTTATCGTGCGACCTATATGTTTCCACTTGATTTCAGAAACTGTGGCTGCCGGTCCTCGGCATGTTTGCGCCTATCCTCAAAGTAAGTATAAGGACTTCGTCCTTTTGTGTTCACTGAGAGATTAAGAAACTCGGGGCGTGTCTTATTAAAGTCAAACTTCTTTCTTCAGACTTTTGTTCTTATTCCTTCTTGTTGGTCAATGCCATCAACCTCATTGGTCGCCAACGGATAGGTTATCCACTTTAGGTGTCTTCAGCCCCATCGACTATGTTGTTGAGGGAAGGGTGAAAGTCTGGTCGAACAATGGTATTATCATATAATGTTCTAGCGAAATGCTGTGCTGCACAAACAGAACCAGAACCGCATGGTATCAGTGAACCGTAGAAAAATAAAAAAGAGTATACTTACAAGATTGGGTTGCATTCACGCCGCTACGGTCGTTGTGTATGTATACGGTCCAGTATTGTACACGTTAGTCGAAGAGAAAAAAAGTAACCGATTACAATTACAATTATTCTTCCTTAGAAAGTATTCAATTTGATTACTTGATTTCTCGAAACGAAAAGTCATTGGCCGTTACTTGAAAAAGTAACCGTTGCTTTTCGATGATTTCAGATTTTCTAAGCGACAGAGTTTTTTGCCGGAAGTGAAAACGGGCATTTTGGTATTGTACGCTATTGGATTAGAATGTCCGAATTATGAACTATTTATCTTTTTAATCCACCAATTTTGGTGAACCATCCCGCTGGTGGGGGTTTCGTTCGAGCCTTCTCTTGTGGGAAACTCGTACGAACAAAAAGGGACATTATAAGCGGCAAGGAAACTAAGTTACAGTTACAAATCAATTTAATACTTTAAAAAGTAATAGAATGCTGCTGTGATTACTTCCTGATAAGTGTAATCAAATTATTACAAACTTACTGCAAAACGTAATTGATTAAGTCATTTGATTACTTGTTATCGGTAACGTACAAGTGTGACACGGTCCAGCCTTTAAAATTTACTTTCCGCGATTATAATACACAGCAAGCTTATTAAGAAAAAAATGGCTAAAAAAATCTGTTTTAGTCCCCTATGCGCACTTCTAGCTGTTGAGGTTATGTATGCCCGTTATGCTAGTAGGCGCGGAATGTGTCGCCACTTTCGTTTTGTACCTGTAACAGGTTCGCACCAAGATCTATAGTTGCCTCGCTATCTTTCTAACACTCCCTAGCGAAAGTTCTTCCGGTGAACCCAACATCAGCGATCTCTGCGTTTGCCATATCCACGTTCAATATTGTTCAATACAGCTATAAATTAGGAAGACGCAGGAAAGGGAAAGACGAAATGAAGACGGCCGCGTGCTGTTGCATCCACCGTTTATATCCCGTTTCTGCGTGTTTTTGTTTTTTGTGTGTGTGAATTCTTTTTGTGTTTTCTGTCTTTTTAGTATTTATTTCACTTACGATGCTGAGGAAAACCTTCTTCGGCCAATGCGAACTCAATTTGCTATACTAATATGTAAAATCTAGCGCGCAAACAAAAATAAATTTTTTTAAAATAAAGTTGGTTTTGAATAGGTTATTTGGTGCTGATCGCTATTAAACAATATATAAAATAATGTGTCAAGAGACTGAGACAAGGCAATCAAAACATGGTAAATCCGTGCCCAGAAAACGACGTACAGCGCCGCATTAGACGACAAGAAGGACCAAGAACGTTGCGCCAAGTAAGAGGCGGGAAAATATTTAACCACGCCTACCGTTAGCCCTTAATAACTATAGTTGCAACGATTACAAATACACTTGTAACAAGAAAACACCCAATTAATTATTTATTTTACGGTTTCTTCTTCTTTTTTTCCCCACAGCTTGCACCGATCCGGGTCAAAACGACCCGACCCACATCGTGACAGCAACTGCTCAGTACAACCCGACCACTAAGAAATGCGAGACCATCCCGTCGGAGACCGGACCTCACAACTGCCAGAAGTTCCCGACCATCGAGGACTGCGAGAAGAACTGCGTAGATGTCGAAGTGTAAGCTGAGGCATGCTCTGGCAACCCTGAGAATACGCATGGTCGTTGACCCCGTGCTGTGATGGTGAAAATAAAGCGGTTCTCAAAAATGACTTTTCTCGATTGAAATCGAATAATGGGTGCAACATGCACCTTATGCATAGATGTTGGTAACTCACAGTTGTCAAGCGATAAAAGCAGAGTATACGAGTGTAATGTATACTTGTCCACGGCGCTCGTCGGTATTACTGCCAACTCCAGCGAAGTTGACGGCACCTAGCGGCTAGAATGGAAAGCCCATTGTGGCGACAGGTTCGCTCGCCAGCCTTCTGGAGCGAATCAGATATTCTACGCGCCTGGCGGTCTAATGACGAAGCCATGAATGTAGGTTTCTAAACACGTGGTAAAAATCCAGAATACTCCGGAACAACCCATCGAGGCAATACAGTCAAAGCAATGCCGAGCGCAAGTTCGTCTGCTTCTTTTGCAGGGTGTGGTGATGTCAGAACGACGAGCTCTGATTGGCTCTGATAATCTCTGATTGAAGAATAATGGGTAGATTTAAGCCATGCTTGCTTTGAGGTCTACCCACTATCCTTCGATCAGATGAGCCAATCAGAGCTCGGCATTCTGACGTCACCACAAGCCCTGCAAAGAAGCAGACGAACTTTCGCTCCGCATACACTCGCGCTTCGAATAGACTTTTTTTATAAAAGAGGACGCCATCTACTAGCCGGTGCGGCAATTATCGGAGTCAGCCATTGTTTGGTCGCGTACTCCGAGCATCTATTGGACACCAATATGACGTCAGTGTTGGGCGCGGGCTCGGATCCAATCGTACGCTTTGTGCCCAAGGAATGGCGACCGCCATCGATGCTTGACGGTCTTTACAAAATAACCTATTGCTGTCTGCGCGCTAGCGCACTGTTTGGTGTTTTCCACGCTCCCAACCCATCGCCTCCGAATGGAATCATATATCGCACACAAACTCTCGTGGATCCGTTTATTCGATCACGGTATGGTCCTGCGGAAACTCGGGTTGCGGTAGTTATACGCGGAGCTCCGCGTTGTCGCAGGAGGGTCCATTGTCCCTCGTGCTCGTTGTCGGGTGCCTTGGCGGGGGCGTTCAAAAGGCGGGCAGTGCCGGCACCCATGAAGACGGCACAGTGCCGACGTCTCCGTGGGGCCATGCCCCCAGTCAGGCTTTTCAAGTTCGGAAGTCATGTCAAGAGAAACCTTTATTAAGATGGCAATTTGGGCCAGTTGGATCATGATCGAAGATAGGCGCCGAAAAAACAAGGACAAGAAGAGACGTAAACACTGGCGCCAGTGTTTACGTCTCTTCTTGTCCCTGTTTTTTCGGCGCCTATCTTCGATCAAGAGAAACCTGGCGCCGGCCACTTGTCCTCGTTGTTGGCTCGAACCCCTTTTGTACGCAGAGCCCTCGTTGGCCACGTGACCCTCCCCTTTGGACGACATTTTGGAAAGCTCGCGACGACAGTAGGCGCGGGCTGGTGCAGCCGGGAGAGGGGAAAACGGGAGACGATAGAAAGCTCTCATAACATTAAAAAATGCTATTAAACTAAATTACTTGGGCTAACCATAGTCTGTTGCGGCATGAGGTTTGGCACGAGGGGCTCCTGCCACATCAGGCGAAGCTCCGCCCACTCAGTCCTGGTGTGCCAGTTGCCATCTTCCAGCAAAAATGTATATTATTTTCGGGCCAATCGCAGCTCCAGCGACCTACAGGGACCGCCACGACAAATTGTACCGTGCCATGTGTCAGCTCAACACACAGCGTTCGGGTTTCAGCATGCAGGCAATCATTCTACAGGGGCTCAACCTTCTTCGGGGAAGCGACGGAAGGACTGCGATGCTGATGAACATTGATAAACGCACAATGTCTAGTTCACGCGATGGCGTACAGGTCGCATTCAGAGCGACCTGACTGACACGCTGATACGACAAGTAACGACAGAGTCACCGAAGAAAACTCTTCCACCACGCCAACATCTGACAACACGTAATCACGGAAACCAAAAGAGACCAGCAGAAATCACGAAAAAAACAGTTCCGCTAAAAACCGTTTTTTTTCTTTTTTTCTTTTTTTACATTATGTGCCGCCCCTTTTTCTCGAGCCGCGAACAGCCCGCGAACACTGGTGTTTACTCCGTCAAGCCCGCAAAAGCAAATTTTGGTAAAAAAAACAAAAGGACTGCTTCTACTAAAGGTATTTTTTCATGCACACCACAGCTTCACAAATGCTAGCTTCATTTGCTCTTAAAGAAGCTTGTACCAAACGTAAATTCTAATTAATATAATCTGTCATTCACGACATTCGTGACGACTCTTAATAATGAATGATGTAGGAAAAAAACAGCCTTGTAAATTCCGCAACTGCATAGAGTCCGCAACGCGTAAAATTTATAGTTTTAAGCATCTGTAGTTCGAAAACTAAAGTACTGCTCAGTGTGTAGTCGCTCCATCGATCTGATCATTCATGGAGTGAGTGAATGTTCATTGACGAGCAACATGAGGCGGTTGAAGCGCATTCAGAGTCCCGATATCCCGTTCCCCGTAAAATTGTGCGTAAAGTTATTAAAACTCTCATAAAATAAGCGGTAAAAGTGCAGTGAAATACGAACTTCTAAAAGTGGAGTTGAAAAGCAGTTAAATGTGAATTTCTCTAAAGTCAACACGTAAAATTTCCAATGAAATTGCGCGTATTACTGTTGGATGAAATCGTTAAAGTGCAGTAAAATAAACGGCAAACATTTACCTAGTAAAATATGAAATTGTGCAACTGGAGTGAAAAACGGTTAAAAAGCGTACTGGTATGTAGGGAAATTGTCAAACTGCCAGTAATATCTTATGTAATACCATTTAAATAAGCAAAGCATTCTTCTCCTTAAAAAAAAAAAAGAGGTGGCCGCGTAAAAATTTATAACCTCGTGGAATCTGTTTATCTTAACACACGTTAAGCGCGAGACACATGGACGGCAGAATCGTCCGATCCGACGTCCGATCCGACAGTCCGAACGCCGCTCCGAATTGCCGCACGCGACAGTTTGAGACACACGCTTCCGACCTTGCAAGCGACACGACGATCCGTTCGGCTCCGCCCAGGAGATCCAAGCGCTCCAGCTACAGGTCCGCGATCTCTGGTCCCAGATTGACGGTTCAGCTCGCACGAGCGAAATTAGAGCTCGTTCTCGCTAGCGCTTGCATTCTTTGCTGAGGCCATCTTTTTCGAATGGGTCAGCGGGATCCACGCGTCCGGCTTCCCGTCGCCCGTCCAGTTTTCTTGTTCGTCCCGCCAGGCCCAGTACGTCATCATGACGTTCGCGCTGGCTGTGCTGTCATTGGCTGGACGCTTCCGAAAGTCCGTCCGCCGTACGAAACCATCCGGCACGTTGGACGCACGCCGGATCGCCGATCCGACGTCTGAAGCGACCAAAATTTTCGGATCAGGCAGGCGTATTGCCGGCTCGGACGTAGGATCGGATGAATTTAAGTGCGAAACACGCGTGCGTATTACTTCTTGAGGGAAAAAAAACTTATATTTGCTCCGTTTCACTTTGAGACCAACCTGAGCTAACGCTACAGGTTTTAACTTTAAATCAACTTTGGGTGAATCTTCATCTCGAAAGTTTACTTCCCTTTATCGAGGTGAAAACGTCCACCTGAACCTAATTCCTTGAAAGGGTGCTCCGGCAAAACTTTGATAGTCACCGATTTGCCTTAAGAATTAGTTTAGCGCAATCATATTCGAATCTGAACTAGAAATTGCAAGTCACAAATATTTGTTTTCGCAAAGATATTACAGTTTCAAATTTGGTCTGAGAGGCAGAGACTGTACCGGCAATACTGGAAACGTTCAGTAAAATATTGTATTCTGGTCTAAATTTGAGCAATGCGGAGTACAAGTTCGTCTGTTTCTTTTGCCGAGGCTGTGGTGACGTCAGAACGCCAAGCTCTGATTGGCCCTGATTGAAGGATAGTGGGTAGACCTCAAAGCAAGCTTGCTTTGAGGTCATTTGTGTCGCTCAGTGAATCCAGCACGCTCAGCAGCTAACTATATTAACACATATGATTCATACAAGATATATAAGAACCATATAAGAAATATATTAGAACTATATGAGATATTGTCACGAATGACAATTGATGAGGTGATGATTATCGAAGAAACTAAACGTTTAATGGGGCGAACTTGTGCCCAAAACAAAAAGGGAACAGTAGAGCGTCGCGGGCTTCGGTGGCGGCGTAACAGCAGGATCGTACGCTGGGGCGAGACTGACTGCAGATCGCCACGCGGAGCACTTTTTGTAGCCGCGTGGGATTTGGAACATTCGGCATAGAACGTTCGACGCGTAGGACATTCGGAACTTGATCAGACGAGAATGTTCTCGAACTCATGAGAACACCAAGTTGAAAGAATAAATAAAAGAACATTCCGCTCGCTGGAATCGAAACCAGACCTTCCGCGCCAAAGTCAAGCGTGGTAACCATTCGGCACGCACGCGATCACTAGGCGGCGCGCGTGGCAATATATAAGAACATATAACAACCATATAAGAAGCTTTATAAGAAACTGCTCACAAGTTTCTTATATGTTTCCTATATGTTCTTATATATCTTATATAGTTCTTATATGGGTCTTTATGTTCTTAGATATCTTTTATGATTCATATGTGTTTATTGGACACAAATATTTCTCATACAAATAAGATTTTTCAATAGGGTTCTCACAAATGGGGCGTTTCTGCCTCACTGAGTTGCGCAAGCGTCGCGAAACTTCCAGATAAAACACATCATTAATAAAAGTTTCACCAAGAGGAACAAACTCGGAGTAAACAACACCCTTTCTCGTTGTTTTCATCAGCTGAGGAGATTAAAGGTTAACCTGAATTAGGTTGGTCGTCGATCGATAATTTACCGGCCTTGGAGCGAGAAAGCCACTTGTAGACCTGCGTCTACTTCGTAGAATCTTCTTTGTGAGCGGTCTAAATCATTACAAGCGTTTCCACCACCGTTCACCCCTAAAAGAAATCAAAATCTCACGGCCACACGCTGTTGCTTTAAATCATACACTGTAAAAAAAAATAGAAATAGTTTTGAAGCGCTTGGGGAAAACGATTTCCAACATGCCGCTATAACCTTAGCAAACTACGCCGGTCGGCAAACTGACTCGGAAAGGGCCGGTGCTAAGGCTGCTAGAGGCGGATCTAATGTTACGAACGTCCCGTTCTCCAGAAATTCATTCCGCTTACATTTGGGTCCTCCCTGCTACTTCATTCGCTGCTATCCTACCATTTCTTGCCGGAATTGGCTCTCTCTGTGATCTGCACGAAAATAAACTCCCAGAGTTCTTTTGAAACGCCGCCAGTTTCTCTGAAATTCAAAGAGTTTTCAACGGCGCGCAATATGCATAGATAAGTAAGAGCGCCAGTTTGAAACGTACACAGTAACCGATCGCAAATGTTAAACGATAGCTCTGACTGGCTGCAGTGTTTCCGAGGAAATGAGAAACCATGTGCCGCGTTAATTCCCGGTAAAACAGGCTTGCCTCGTCGGACAGTGACGTGAGAACCATGGTTTAGCGGGGGTTCGGTGTTCATATGTTATTTGACCTTTGCCTTTCACCCTTTCGGAACCAGTAGTGGGAATCTATGTACGGAAGCCATGTCAAGCGTGTTGTGGTGCTACTACGACAAAACAACACTTTAGAAGAACGACAATCGGGCTTGAACTCATCACGGGACAAGAAGCTAATGTCAAAATATTACGATGATAAATGTGCTCATAGGAAGTCTTAACGAAGCGGATAGCCACCTGACATATGTTAGGCGTCTTAAGAATGAAGAATACACTCTATATGAACGTCTTAAGAATTGTACAATGTTTGTGATCTGATGAAAATAATTACCCCCTACGGCCAAATGATACCTTGGTGGGAAGAAAAGGAAACAAGGATTGAAAAGTTTGTTTCTTCGCGCGATTAAACAATTTTCTAGAAAAGAAAGAAAAAACACTTTTAAGAATATTAAACAAAATGGCCCAACAGAAAAAAAAATGTTTCTCTCCATGTAATTTTTTTCTTCTCTTGATTTTAGTGTTTGGCACCTGCGCCTTACACAATACATTCGAGATGGGACGCCCAAAGTGAAGTCCTGTTTACTTCTTGATCTTGTGTTGTTTTTTTTTTGCGCTATTTCTTATGTTTATCTATACAGGGAAGTTCAGAGAAACGAGAACCGTGTTTTTCGGTGCGGGTAAATAAACTATGCATCGCAGAAAGCTCAAGCTCCATGAGAATGTGACACTGGTGGTTGGGATAGAACACGAAAGTTTCAAAACATAACGTTATTTTGATCAAAAGATAATAGAGAAAAACAAAATTTCTCCATCAGCCGACATCCACCTAAGCCTGATATCGTCAAAACAAGAAATGACACTGAGCATCTGTAGCATCTTTTTCAGTGAAAGATCGTCTATTTAAGTGAAAGAAAGAAGATACTGCTTCATTTCTTGCTGACAATATTTTTGCCTTTTTCTTCCCACTGAAATAAATACTAAAATAGGTAATCTTTTTTTCCTTTTGTTTTCATAAAGAAATTGTATTTTTATTTTTTATCTTTTGATCTCGGTGGCGTCATGCTCTCAAACGTACGCGTTCTATCCCAACCGCCAGCGTCACATTCTCACGAAGTTTGAGCTTTCTGCGATGTTTGTTTACACGAGCCTAAAAACAAGAGTTCTCGTTTCTTGGGAACTCCCGGTATACACCAAATTTTTCGTGTTGTCGAACTCCACCCCAACATGCAATTGTTAATGCCTCAGTATCGACAGGGGCTTGATTTTTTGAACATTTAATCTTAGTGTTCTAATCTACGCGCGAAACAATAAAGACACGTGTCATATTAAAACGGAAATAACAAATTGTAATTGTTTTGTTATAATTTTGTATTGCGACCTACAACGAAATATTTTCTCGGATTAAGCATCGTGCCTTTTCCCGGAAGTGTCAAGGGCATAAAAGAGTTTGACGTCACTTACCCGATCATTTTTTGTTCATTATCATTCGTTTGCTGCATGCCGAATCCTTTGAAAAGAACACATGCGCAGTTAGCAACAGACGCCGTTAACGAGAAGTATACCGTAATTTGTTTATGGCCTATAAACTTCTTAGAACTGCTTCGGCGCACCGAAAGACCTCGCAAAACGGCTACTCCAAATACTGAAGCAGTGTCATGTTTCTTGCAAAGCTACCAAAGTTGATTTTTCTGAGTCACTATCGGTGGTATTCACAGGTCGCCATATACGACTTCCGTTGACGCTGATCGCTTGTTTACAGTGTCAGTAAATTCTATCGTTAAAGACGACGAAAACGACAGCAGCCCTTATTTATTTGGTAATCGAGTCTTCGTATCGAGAAAAATATGGAAGGACAGGAACCGGATCTTGTCCGGTCGATCTTGCTTTTGAAACATTTTCCTTACCTGAGTCTCAAATGAGCCAGCCTGTAACTTGACTCTGCGCCAAGAAAGCGAGGGAAAGGAGGACACAAGAGCGCGCAGGGAGTCGGAACGCCGAACTCTGGAAGGAATGATTAGTCCGGTGGACGTAAAGCTAGCTCTGCCTTTGTCTTTACGGCACTAATCGAAAGCGGTCGAATCCGGAACGCCGGCGTCTGGCGTTTGGCTTTCGCATTCGAAGCGTTCGATGGAGTATACCGCACCGACGGGGAGGTGTTTTTATTTGACGTCGAAGGTTGGTAGGTTGGAGAAAAAGAAATGCATTTTTCACTGACGGGTTGGTACCTTTCCAAACTTCAGTCTGCTCACTTCACTCGCTATCATCATCGGAGTGTTGGACATTTGTGATGGCTGATCACCATACATTCGTAGTACTTGCTACTGTAGCACTGAACGCGGGTGTGGAAGAAAATGGTCCCGGGACACCTGGTCTCGAGTGCAAGGTAGGAAAAAAAGATATCACGATCGCAGTGAAAATAAAGTACAGCAGGATGAATTCATTCAATAAAAATATAAACTCCCTCAAATAAAGTTTTTTTTATGAACGAATTTACGTTGAACTTTTTTGTCCGAATTCATCACCATGCATATTGGGCCATTGTGGCGTCTATTAAAAATGACAGAAAGGTGTAACAGTAAGTAAGCAAAATTTACTTAGATATTCTCTTCAGTTTGTCAAAATAAACACGTACGGCAGTGATTCTAAAATCATCTGCTGTTTACACGTGATCGTGGTATAAAAAATGTATTTTTTGTTTTGTTTCTATTCTCCTTTACTAAATAAACCAATCATTCTGTACTTAAAGGAGCTGTGCAACAATTTCTAGCGTTTAAAGAATTTGAATCTTCTACTTTTAACATTGTTTATCTTGTCACAAAGGACACACACACAAAAAACAAATCTTCCTTCGAAATGTTACGATTGTGCCGCGTAATCGCGAGGCAAAAATTATAATATTTCCCGACCTGCAGCCGCGAGCGGCGGCCATAAGAACCACGCGGCATGACGTCAATGGGGGACTTGTAAAAAGATAGGAAGTTGTGCAAATGCCTGCTCGATAAAAGGTAACTTTTCTATAAATTTTGTCGTTCCGACATAAATACAAATGCGTCAAAAACCTGGTATCATAGACAAATATTTTATTATACGAAGTTTTAGTGGCGCCATTTATCCGAGGTCAACAAAACCGTCAGCTCTATCTGCTACCGCGAATAGCCGCCAGAAACGGGAGGGGGACGGGGGATGGCCGGACCCGGACGTTGGCACTTTCCTCCTTTCGCCATGTTCAACGCGCTGCGCAAGCACGTGGTCACGTGGTTGCGAGCGGGTGAAATCTCGCTGCTCACTGATGGCTGTAGAAAGAAAGCACAAAAGAGCGTCCCCGATTGACGTCACAGCGGACGTGACTCGGAAGATGGGGATGGAGTTGAGAGGTGCCGAAAACCTCAACCTTTGTCAGTTTCTAAAATAAAAACTAGGACATGCAGGCAAAAGTGATTTTTTTTTATTCTTTACTTCAGAAAGGTCGAGACACCAACTCCCAAATTACTTAAGCAAAGCACTTAAATTGTTGCACAGCTCCATTAATATAAATATTAAAAATAAAGCGAAATTGGAAGCCATGTATTTCCCCTATATACCGGCATGTTTGTTATATGCACGCTGGTTTATGAGCTCTCTCTCCTAAATAACTTGCTGAACGTAAAAATAATAATAATAATAATATAAACCGAAAAACAAAAACGCTAGGAGCGGATAGTAGAGGCTGGCGATGAACAGGATTATCCCGATAATTAATACTTCTAACGAAATATATAAACAATGACCATCTGGGAGCGAGCTCACAAACCAGTATGCAGATGACAAGCACGCTTGTATAGGACATTTTCAAACCCAAGACGTAGGACAAAAAGAAAAGAAGGGGACAAGAAGAGATTGCTTCATTTCTTGCTGACAAGATTTTTGTTTTGTTTTTCACTGAAATAGATATTGCAAGCGCCCACAGTGTAATTTTTTCCCAAAGTAATTTTTTTATTAATATTTTTGATCTATGTGACGTCATGCTCTCAGACGTTCGCGCTCTATCTCAACCACCAGCGTCACATTCTCAAGAAACGTGAGCTTTCTGCAATGTTTGTTTACCCTAGCCTAAAAACAAGGTTCTCGTTTCTTGGGAACTACCTGAACACCAAAATTGATTGTGATGTCAAACTTCACCTTAACATCCTATTGTTAATGCTTCAGTAATTGTATCGACAGGGGCTTGATTTTTCGAACATTTAATCTTAGTGTTCTAATCTACGCACGAAACAATAAAGACACGTGTCATTGTAAAACGGAAATAACAAATTGTAATTGTTTTCTTATAATTTTATATTGCGACCTAAAACGAAATATTTGCTCGGATTGCGCATCCTGCCTTTTCCTGGAAGTGACAAGGGCATAAAAGAGTTTGACGTCATCCACCTGATCATTTTTGTTCATTATCATTCGTTCGCTATGTTCTGAATCGTTTAAAAAGAGCAAATGCGCAGTTCGCAACAGACGGTGGTAACGAGAAGTATACCGTAATTTGTTTATGGCCTCTAAACTCCTTAGAACTGCTTCGGCGCACCTCGGGTTTTAAAATGTTGAAAGTTCACCAGCTCGCTTGCATCTTCTTTGTAATTTCTTGTGTAGGACACAGAAAATACGCGACCTCCGATTTTGCTTTATTTTTTTTTTCTACTTCCATGTTGAGCTCCGAAAAAATAGACAAAAAAACTTCTTGCAAACGACTTTCAACTTTCAACTTTGTTGTTTTTCTCCAGTGGAGACGGCAAGGGAAGAAGAGAAGCAGATAGTTGTGTCTTAATTGACATGGATTCCTCTACACTAGCATCAAGTAAAAAAGAGTATACATAACAATGAATATTACGGCACCAACAAAAGAAAAAGAAGTAAAACCGACGCAGACCATACACTATAAAATATTTTCCTACACGAGAATGATCCTATTCAAACGAAATGAAACACTAGGGTAAGAGAGGTCTAATGTTTTTTCTGCTGAAACTTATAAAGTCTATTCCATATCTCTGCAAATTGTTTAATACATTTGGTAGCGAAAACTGCAGCATCTGGAAGCCATAGCCTTTTCTTGATCGAGGCGTTGACCAAATGTCGACACAACTGTTTGCATGCGCAGACACCCTTTGTTTCATATTAGCGATGGAAAAAACAAGCCGATTTTGACTTGGAGATAACTGATATGTGAAAAAGTGTTTAGTTTTTAAGTGAAATGTTGTAAAGAGCACTATACCAAGATTTTCGAATCATGATAGCGACTGAATACTGAATTGTGCTTGAACATAATTCGCATAATATTTTTTTCTGCAACTTGTAAGCGATGCATACAAGATTGTTGCCGTTGTGTTTCCGCATACAACAGCAACAGTAATTATAGCCCGAGTAAAACGGGAGTTATAGAGAAGGATTATAATTGAGATGGCCGATATAGGTCGACATTTATACACAATGCCCACAACTTTTGAGAGGCTGACCACTGTAAGCGTACATTGCACTCATCCCAGCTTTAGAACATAACACCACAAACCTTCACATTTGACACAAAA
This sequence comes from Ixodes ricinus, assembly GCA_037355805.1. Lineage (NCBI taxonomy): Eukaryota > Metazoa > Arthropoda > Arachnida > Ixodida > Ixodidae > Ixodes > Ixodes ricinus. The sequence goes on from JAZHYW010006967.1 coordinate 142,261, forward strand.
TCAGTATTACGCCCTCTGAGAGAAAGCATTTGTAAAAGAACAAATTGTATTTCTTGAACTAAATAGTACCGCCTCCGTCTTATCGGCATTAATTACTAAAGAGTCTGAAATGGTTCAAGAGTTTGTCTTCTGTGGCAATTACGTTATTCGCCGTGCACACAACCTAATGAACAACTTCCCCTAAAAAAAACTGGTGTCGTCTGCGTTTATTATAAAATTGGCGCGGTCGTCTATATTTATTATATTATTTATGAATAAGTTAAAACGAAGGGGCCCAAGGATGCTTCCCTGTGGCATCCATCTGACGTCAGTTTCTTCAGGTTGGAGCGCTATCTATCTTACGACGCATTGATGACGATGTTTGAGATAATTTTCGATCATCGTCGAGGCAACAGCTCGCACGCCGTTTGCATTTAATTTCAGAAGCTGTCTTATGGCTTAGCCAAAGGTCTGAAAACCTCGGCCCGCGGGCCAAATGCTGCCCACAGAGATCTTCGGATCGGTCCATGGCCTATCTTAATGGGGGTCCCTTCGCCATGTTAACATTTGGATTTTGTCATCACCACCATCACCAATCGCAGTCCCGTTTCATATCTAACTACGTATGTGAAAATCTATTTGTGTTATCAGCATATTGTGCTTGGTGTCCTGTGTCGTAACTCTATCATATTGTTACCATGAGTTCTTCCATTCTCATCAGTCCTATGCCTTGTGCGAGTATGCCAAAATTTCATTGCTCATTGATTTATGCTTGGTGAGTAAATATGTTCATGCACCTTTCTTTTTAATTTTATAGCGGAGCTGTTATGGGCTAGTGTCCTCAGTTTCGTGTCCATGGACAAATAAATCTTGACACAACGCTCTGGACAGATAGCGCCATCTATGAGCGAGGCCGGTAACCAGACAACCGGCCTGCCGGTTGTATGGTTGCCGTTGTCGCTCATACATGGCGGCACATAGTACAGCTCCGCTGCTCTTCCTGCTCCACCAAAGTGGAAATGCTGAAAGTTTTCTGGTCCACTTTGAATTTTGTATTGATATGCTTGTCTATACTTCGTTTCACCTTCCGTCCAGACGCAGCGGATGCTACGAGGGAACGGGACCAATGAAGCAGCATCAAAGTGCAAATCACTAGGCTTGTTCTGTTTCTGATTGGTTGAGAGATGCTAGAACACGTACAGAACCATTACGAACACCATGATGATGCACTTTTGACGCTGTCTGATTCGTCATATAATCTCGTAGCATCGGCTGCGTCTGGACGGAAAGTGAAACGAAGTATAGTACTATTTATTTACTAGTTCCTCGTCTGCATTTACTTATTTATTTTACAGCCCTCGACACTGTGACAGATCCCCAAATCCTGCCCCTTAGCCAAAAATTTTGGAGCGACCCCTGGTTTAGACGGTCCAAAGCTTTTGAAAAATCAATAGAGACCCCCAAGGGAATCAATTTTTTTTTCTCCATGGTTTTTAGGATTAGCTCCTTTTTTTTTTTTTTAATAGTGTGAGTTCTGTTGAATTTTCGCTTCTGAAACCCAACTGCCCGAATGTTAGGACGGACGGTTGGTATTCATATTTTGCGCCGCAAATATGTTTTGGTCCAATTACGGCCGCACCCTGTAGGTGGCGCTGGGTAAGTAACTCCCGAGAATCTCATTATCGCTCCCCAGCCAATAAGACCGCTCCACGTTGTCAATGAGAACGGCGGAAAACCAATCACGAAGCTAAGAAGCGTGAACATAAGTAGTCCAGCGTTTCTTAAGATGTCAGGTACCGTAAGTCCCAGGTTTTACCTCCTTCGGTGACCGTGTGTTAACCGGACGAAACCTTTCAAATCACTCATCATACGTTGGTGAAATAGAACGGCAAAATAGGGAATGGTATACTAAAGTTGCATTCTCTAAACGGGTGCTGTCACCGTTTTCCGGTGTGACATTATTGCTTGACATAAAGCAAGTTTTTTTTTTTTTTTCGTAGAAACCTGTTAAGGAAAGGGCCATCGTACACGTGGAGTGAACTTTCCATCGTTGATTCAGAGAATATTCATTTTTATAATTATTCCCTTCATCACATTTTTCACGAACATTAAAAGCGTTTCCCGGGAAAGCTGGTTTATGACTGCTTACTGTTACTAGGAACCATGCGCATACAGGGTTCGAACGTTCTTGTCACATTTATTTTTATTAACAGGATCAACCGCTCGCTTCCTGCTCATCATCACGCAGAGCAGAGATTGCACGGTAGGAAAACTGTATAAAAGGACGCAGCTTACCTCCGTAGTCATCATCATCTGTGGTCTTCTTCAACAGTCGTACAACAAGCAGAAATAATGGCAGCTAACTTTGTGAGCGCTTCCAAGGCGGTAGTCCTGCTGGCACTCTGCTTCGTCCTGGTGTGCAGTGAGTATCTTCGACTCATATGATGTACGCGTAGCCCTAGATTGTTCTGCAGTTTCAGTGCTTTATAAAGTTTTCCAGGGAATATTTGTTATGCGGGCGATTCTTAACAATTTGATTGTGCTATTTCTTAGATGAAGAGTCGACTGAGTGTCGGTCTGTGGAGCTCGGCTATTCAAATTTCAGACAAATACTATACCGACTAATGTGATGCTGCAGGTTTCTAGGAAACGCAATGGTAGCATACGACATTGAATCAACTGGAAGACGCCATGTTCTTCCTTGAGGTTTTCTATTTTTATGCGTCTTCAATAAAGCTCTTGTCTATACCAAGACTTTTTTTTAAATATATCTTATATAGGAATAAGAGGGGGTATTTTGGTATGGCTCAGAAGAAGGTCGTTTTTACGCCTATTATCACAACTGAGTTTAACTGAATTTAACCGCATTGTTTGTGCTTCAGTCAGGGTACTACTTGGATTTAGCATGGCAGCTAAGCGTTGCATCGCTTGGTTGCATCGTTAACTCGCCGTCGAATCTTTTCACAATGTGCAATGTTGTACATGGTCGTTTAACGTAGTCAAACACAACTGTGTGAACGGCCATTTGAGTAGAAGCCTCCAGTAAAATGGTTCAAACCACGGAATGAAGGTGCTACATATCGCACATGCGAATGTGAATTTTGTATTGTGAAAAATGTGTAGTAGATTTTATTATAAAACTTGTTTTACTCGATTTCAGAAACTGTGACCGCCGGTCCTCATCATGTTTGCGCCTATCCTCAAAGTGAGTATAAGGTCTTCGTCATTCTATGGTCATAGAAAGTTTTAGAAACGCGGGACGTGTCTTAACAAAATCGTGCTTCTTGCTGCGAAATCATTTCATTATGCGTTCTTGTACGCCAATGCCTCAAATTTATTGGTAGAGGATCGATAATAAAATAGTCGGGACACGCCATTTTCCGTGTTTTTGAGCTGCGAATGGGTATGCATGTTAAAAGTTAAAACCTTTAGGTCGCTTCGACCCCTCAATAAAAGGTTGTTGTTGTTGCTGTTTTTGATGTTTTTAGCTAGTTATGCAGGTTTTGAGGAACAATGGTCTTATCAGATTATGTTGTAACCAAGTGTTGTGCTCCGTGGGGAAAAAAACCCACAGCCGCTGGTATCAGTGGACCAAGATAGGTGTGTGTACCATAAGGTTGGGGTACATTGGCTTCGCTTATGTCGTTTTGCATTCGGGCCCAGGCTTTTCTGCGAAATATAGAGCATGCTTGTTGATCAAAGAAAATCCTCGAAGAACAGCTGTTAGGATCCCCTTGTGCGATTCTTAGTGTTGCATTTCTGTTTGCCTGCTTGCTACCATATGGAGCGGAGCGTCCGTTTACCTTAATTTTACATGCAGCGTGTCGCACCAAGCTGCAGTGGTCTCTCAATGTTCGTAACACTCGCCTTGTAAAAGCTCGCCGTCTTTCGGTATACAAATTCACACGGGGAGAGACAAAAAGAAGACCCCGTGCTGTTGTATTGCCTTTTTTATTGTCTTATTTTGTTGTTTCTTTTTATCCTCTGTTTTTGTTTTTTTTGTACTTCCGTATTTTTTTTTGTATCTTCCGTGTTACTTGCTTTCTATGCTAAATAAAACCTACTTCAATTCACGGACACCCAGTTTTCTTTAAAAATGTGTAAAGCCGTGCGTCAAAAGACAAACGATCAGTGTTAAAAAAAGACTGCTCACTGTTCATTGATAATATACTATACATAAAAGATTCTTTCAATGGTCTGAGACGATACAATATGATTAGTGGCAACAATTGGTGAAACATTCTGTTCGATCAGTCGCGTGGCTTTTTCAAGTAGGTGGGCTTTTTTGTGCATTTTCAGCTCGATCCTAAACCTTGTCCGTTAACCCTCAGGTTAGCAATAGCACTGCTCTTTTCAAATTGCCCGTTCACAACGGAAACTTCCAACTTCCAAGCAGCAAGTTTGAATTTGGTATTTTACGGTACAGGAAACATATATAAAGCAGACGCCAATGGAAAATCTTCGCCTGTAATTATGGTTCATACTGATTAGCCAAACGAAAGAGTCACAGAATGAGAGAAAGAGAAAATAGTTCGTATTTCGAAACTAAGTCACAAAAATATTATTCCTGGTCGTATCCTATAGCTGTGTAAATTTCGTCAAATACCCCGGAAACAAAGCAAAAAAAATCTTTCAATTACTTTTTTTTTTGTCCCACAGCTTGCACCGATCCGGGTGAGAACGATCCGAACCACATCGTGACAGCGACTGCCCAGTACAACCCGGCCACTATGAAATGTGAGACCATCCCGTCGGAGACCGGACCTCACAACTGCCAGAAGTTCCCGACCATCGAGGACTGCGAGAAGAATTGCGTAGATGTCCAAGAGTAACCCAGAGCATGCGCTGGCAACTATGAGAACACGCACGGTCGATGACGACCCGGCGCTCTGGAGGCGAAAATAAAGCGGTTCTCAAAAATGACTGCTTCACTGAAATCAAATATTTGGTGCAACGCGCGCGCTTTATGCACAGATGTATACGCACCGCACCGTTGTCAATCAAGGAAGACACAGTATACCAGCGTAACGTATACGTGTCTACGGCGTTTGTCGGTATTAAACTCTGGTACAGCCGACTGAGGCAATGCAGTAAGCGGGCCATCTAATTTCCCGAGTGAGCCATTGTTTGGTCACGAACCCTGAGCTAGTATTGGACACAAGACTAGGTGGCGCAAGCTACCTCCCCAGTTACAAAGGGACAGCCAATATCATCCATCTATCCATCCATCTGAGTTCGGCGTCCACTCGGCTCAGCTTGCACTGAAAACGAATGTTACGTCAGCGTTCGGGGACGACTCGGATCCAATCACACCCTTCGTGGCCAAGAAATGGCGATCGCCAGTGTAGCTTACTCGATGGTTTTTTAAAAAGGGTATATTGCTGTCTGCGCGCGCCCGCACTTAACTAAAGAAATTATAAAAAATATTTTGCTTCGGTCAACCGTATTGCCTCCCTCACACACACACAATGCACACACAGTGACGTTTTCGGTGGCTCACGTCGCAAATAGTCTCTGATGAGGTGTGAACGGCAGAAAGGTCCTTCAGCGTCTCTTGCGAGAGCTTCTTACCTTGAATATTGCTTCGGCGTCTCGTACAGCTCAAACGAGCACGTGCAGCCAAAGCACAATGGAAGGCAGCGGGCGCGTGCTGTAGGCTGCAGCCATTCGAAAGAAACACTGTGTCATTCTCACACTCTCATTAATTATAAGCGCTCATATTCCCGAATCACGTGGTCCCGCCAACGTCGAGGTGGATATCTGCTGCGCAATGAGAGTCACTGTCACTGTCTATAGGGCAATGCGTTGCGTCAGGGCAAGGAGACCCGCGTATTTAGCGGATGCGCTTGAATCCAGTCCTGGTGACTTTGAAAAGCTTTTTTTCTGGGCACATGGCTTACACTACGGAGTAAGCAAGTGTTTGTTGTACACAGACTTGTGTGCAGTGGCGTCACAAGGGGGGGGGGGGGGGCGGACCTCCCCGGGTGCAGCGCTCAGGGGGGTGTCGCGGCGGGCCACGAGAGCGGAGGGGGGGGGGGTTCGCGGCGGGCCCGCGAGAGCGTGGAGGGGGGGGGGGGAGGAGGAGTCGCGGCGAGCCACGCGAGAGTGGGAAGGGGGGGGGGGGTCGCGGCGGGCTGCCGCCCCGGGTGCCGCTGACCCTCGTGACGCCACTGCTTGTGTGCATCCTAAATACTCCACTGAAGATACTGTATTTCAAATACCTTTGTTAGTATTTTGGCAACCGAATACATTTCGTCTTGAGCTGGGAGGAGCTTCCACTTCGTTCTTGGCCTGTCACCGATTATAGTACTTATAACCTCCCTGAGAGGGGGGGGGGGCACGTTGCAACTTGCAATATTGGTGAAGCCTAGACAGAAAAAGTTTAAACGATATTGTACCCAACGTGAACGCAGATCTCTTTGGCGATTGGTGCGCTTGACATGTCACGTGCGAGACGGATGGTTGATTGTAGAAGGGTTCCTTGCAGGCTTGCGCGCGCTCCGTCCGATAGGTTTTATCGGATCGAAGGCTAGACGAAGGCTAGCTACGGTCACGTGATGTGGTCATGTAGCGCTGATAGGTGAGGAGAGTAAGGGGAAAATGAGAAAGAGGCGAGGCGTCAAGGGAGCATGGCTTGTGGAGGCTACGTGGCTGACGTCATGCCCTCTCCTATCCTTCTATTCTCCATGGTTACTCTGCTCCGTAGCCCACTCGCCCGCGATTCTGTAGAGGGTCACGAGACGGTTCGGACCACGTGGTTCGTCATGACGTGAACGTCAGTCTGACGAAACTAAAGACCAATGTTGCCTGTCGCAGCCGAAGTTACGGTTTCGGTTGCTGCTAATCTTAAAACTAAGATTACAACAACAACAAAAAAAAGTAACTTTTCGCGATTTTAAACACGTAAGGTTGTTCATCAGCGTTTTGGGAAGTGGAATCACATGTAAGACCAAATGGTTTGGAATTGAGTGCACTTTCTCTTTAGAAGCCCTATTCATAATTTTGAGTGCTTGATATACCCTATCTAGGTATCACGAGGATATCACAAGCGTCGGCTCGTGAGTCCTCAGGCGGACAGGAGATGAAATTACGACTGCAGAATCCTGCAGCAAATCTTTTTTCGCCCGATCATTTCACTGAAATGTCAAATGTGTTCAAGCAGTGCAACGATGCAAGATTTAAAGATTCGCGCGCTAATATACGCAACCCAAAATACCCCAAGCGACCGTCTCGCCATCTAGGGACGACCGGCGTCAGAGATGTCAGCGGCGTCGCTCGCCGGAAGCCGACTGCCATCGACTCACTTCCGGTCGCATTCGAAAAATGGCTGGTCTGAGGCAAACGCCGCTGACTTGCTCCGGCCATACTCGACCCGTTGTAGACGTCTGTTTCTCCAAGTTATCGCCGACGGGATCTTACTACTCAATATCGGCCTGCAAAGGTGAACGCTTCTTCGCGTACCGTTCGCTACATTTCGCTGTAGTTCGTCCCCAACCACGCAGTGACGGGGCTGCTGCCGGCCTTCCCATGTGCTTTCGTCACTGGAGTCGGGGATGGCGCAGCGGGTCTTGGTTTTAGTCTTCGTGTCATATCGCCGGTACGGCGTATGAACATATTCTCGTGACTGTTTTGTTTATTTTGGTTATTAAGGAAATCGACGTTCCCTGAAGTGTTGGTACCGGTGCATTTCGTCTTTAGTAGCGCCCCTCTGAGGCATCGTTTGTCGCACAACTGCAACTTCATTTTTTTTTGTGCGTGTGTGTATGTAAAAAGAGTTTTTAAAAATCCAGCTTTTCCTCAACAAGGGTGTCTGTGTTACGTGCTTCTTAAAAACTAGCATTTTCAGATAACTTAGGCGCGCCAAGAAATGTCACCACTATCAATAGTAGTATTATGAGAGCTCTTATCACGTAAGCATATAACAATTCTGGGGATTAGCCGGTTTCAAAATTCTTGTACACGTTCTCCAACCTTGTGTCACTGCCAAGGCTCAGCAAATCAACCTTTTTAGGTATTGTCGAGCAATCAAAAATGGTGAATAAGCAATGAATGGAGTATCAGCCACTGTGCCTCCCACGAGTGGGCAAATAAGTAAAATGGATAATGGGCATTCTAATTTAATGATTTGGCACTCACTACCTCAATTTAAAACAGGGGGCTATGTTCGACAAATGTTTAGTTTCTCCTAAAAGAAACGGAAGTGACAGAACTGACGATATCGCATCTGATTGGTTAGAGGCTCAAATGACGAAAGAGGAAACTTGCGTCATTTGAGCCTCTAACCAATCAGACACGATATCATCACTTCGTTTCTTTTAGGAGAAACAAAACATTTGTCGAACAAAGCCCCCCGGTTTTGTGCAAACACTGGGAGGGCTGTCCATTTTATTTTTAACTCAGTTCTCCACCACGAGTGCTTGTGGACAGAGAAATCAGCCTGCAGCATATTTGGGTCCAGAAAACATTTGCCCAGGGGTTTCAGGTCCCAAGGCTTCATCGAACCAAATGAGCTTGGACAGTCTGATGTAAGGTGTAGAGCTCATTCTGCTAAGGCTGTCGTCATACGGTAAGGTTGCAGTAATTTGCGATTACGAAAAGAAAAATGCCCAACAATAACAGGCTTCACATTAGTGTGGTGTCAAGGTCGTCTCCTAAAGCTTTCCACCTACTTACTTTTGCTGGAGACCCATGTACATTTAGCATAGCACAGTGCAAGCTCCTTTGCCAGTCACCCCACCTCATGGTAACCGTCGCAACCTTGTTCACGGATGAGAGCCCACATTTTCTCGGTGTTTTGAGAGTGAACTCGGCTGATATCCTTACAAATGGCAGCTTATACTTTCGAAGCGTTCCAAGACGGTCGTTTCTTAAAGGTCTCGGTGGTGCGCGGCTGAGACAGTGGCTCGTGGAAGGTGCAGCGCATATTGCACAGTTTTACATCGCTCCGAGGGGAGCAAAAATCGACGGTGCAGCCAAACAAGTTTTGTATGCACTGATGAAGCATCTTGTCTTCGAGCCATTGTCACGGCTATGCGCTCCAAAGCAATCTTTTATATCTGCAGAGACTGTTGTGTCAAATGCAAAAGAAAATGTACAACCGTGACAGGCTTTAAGACGTCGTGGCCACTTTATGCCTACTTCCTCTTGCTAGAATCCCATTGACAGTTGCCATGATGCAGTGCAATCTGCTTTGCCCATGTTTCTCGAGTGAACACAGCTGATGTCGTTACAAATGTCAGCTTCTACTTTTTAGCATGTCAAGACAGTTGATTATCGTTTCGCATACGTCTGGGAGTTATAGACCGACACGCTGTTTACAAACAAGCCCGCGTTTGCCCACCAGGTGTGGGCACTGCGCGTCGCGACGAATCGGAAGTGAGCGTCTGCGCATCGCAGTGCCGTCGACAGCGCCACCGCAGCTGCGTGACGTGAGGCCGTGTTGGCTATACGGACAGCCGATGCGGTTACAGGTTGTGGACGTATCGTAAGAGGGAGCAACGTTACGCGCTGTCTGTGTGACAAGAGCGAATGTGGTGGTCGTGTTTCCAGATGGCAAGCCTATGCTCAGGCAGGGCGACACTGGCGACTGGATCGGCACATTTGTCGGCCACAAGGGGGCGGTGTGGGGCGTGGCACTCAACAAGGACGCTTCCAGGGCCGCCACCGGCGCCGCCGACTTCACCGCAAAGGTCGGACGCTCCCTTTGAAGGCAAACTCTTTTGTGCAAACCTCGCACAAACTGTGCTTGCTCCTGTTGGGGTTAATTGCAATATAGCGAGGCCATGGGAGAGGGGGTCAGATGTCAGATGACGTCACAGTGCTAGTGATATCACAGTGTGACGTGACACTCGTGCTAAATTCCAATAGAAAGTGCTGTTTGTTGAACACCTTCATCAAGTGCTATCATTCCTCTGTTTGCAATTGACAAAACGTTGAGCTAAGGGATTTTTTTTTTTTTGCTTTCAACACCGGAAGCAAGTTGCTCGCTTGGTCTTGACTCGGCCAAATGTCTCGCAGCTGTGGAACGCCGTGGCTGGCGAGGAGCTGCACACCTTCACCCACCCCCACATCGTGCGATGCGTCGACTTCGACGCCGAGGGTGTTAGGCTCTTGACCGGCAGCAATGACAAGACAATCAGGGTCTTCGACATCAACAAAGAAGATGCAGGTGAGGCTTAACTCCGCGTGGTTTGCAGCGTTCCCATGGAAACGCTGGAATATTTCGCAAGTGAAAGGATTGATTTGTCTTTGAAATCGTTCGGTGTGATCGTGACCTGACGCTTGCGTCGAAGTAAGGCAGCAGTTTGTGCTGGCAAGATCTTCAGTCTTGCTTAGATGACTGCCTACACCTATGCTGCCTTGGCACCCTGAGTGATTACTTTGCTTCGTGCAGAACTCTAGTGTCAGACAGGAGTCTAAATATCTTGGCTTTTGTTGGAAACGAATTGCAGCTGTTTGCAATTCGTCTTGGCTTCGGTTGCAAACGACTGGAAAAATGTTTCTGTCCCCAAGTGCCTTCTAAACTTTTCTAAACTAATTGAAGTTGTTCCCTAAAACCCTCAGCTGAAAAGGATGTGTTTTTGCACGACCTGGCACACTCTGTGCTTGCCAAGTGTTCTAGATTTGTCGGTCGTTTTCATCCAGAACATCGCCTCAGAACTGCATGTTAGTTGAATGTGCACTACAGTCGAACCTCGATCCCTAGCCGTGATGTACGCCTTTTGAAGGCCGAAAATTTCGTTAGAGCTCAGCACGAGTTTCGTTCTTAGACCGAGGTTCTGGTTTTTTGGCATTACAAGTGGTCTGTTGGGCTCCCAAAACTCCCCAATTGCCTCACCTCTAGCAAGTGAGCGTTTACAAATAAGATTCCAGTACAAAATGTGGCGGTAATAGAAGAATGCCGTTCATCGACCCGCATTTTGTATGGTTATAAGAACAGTGCCTAGCACCGTAAGAGCGTACAGTGGAAAACACGTCAGGCTCATCCCCCACCCGCGGAGCGAACAGTTAATATTTATAGACAGATGGCTCGTGGAAAACAAAACTTGTTACTATCATCATCATCGTTTTCAACTTTCTATACTTCGTTTAAACCAGGTCAAGGAAACGCAGGCGATACTGTGCGACTCCGGAGACTTGGTATGCCAAGCACGCGCGCTCGTGCCCAATGCAAGCACTGTTCGGAACCACACGCTGTGCCTTAGCATCGGCTGCGTCTGGACCCAAGCTGAAGCAGTATAGCGCCTGCCAACTGCCGACAGATGGCGTCCGTATACGACCATCATCGGTCTCGTTCATTTTGTCCCCGCGCGGTGCAGTGACGCTAACGTTACGTCACCGAAAGTGGGGACGACTCTTTCCAGAAAGTAAATGGCTCGGCATCGTTAATCAGCTCGTACACTGGTATGTCATGACTACTGTGCGCATGTCGGTGAACCAGGTAAAGCAGGGCCTTTTCGGCGATCGACGTACACAGCAGTCTTCAGGTCCTTTTTGCTGTGCCAGAACCACTGGCACCCACGGTGGCTTTATGATGCTATCTTTTAATTTCAAGATTGTCGAAGGTAGAACTCTGCGAAATGCCGGTACCTCTCGGCAAGTCTTTTTTTTCTCTCCATTCGTCACTCAGCGATTATTTTCGCCTTGATGCTCGAAGAGCTAGGGAAGAACTTTTTCTTTTTGCGCGGTAGGCCACTCATTGTTCCGGGAAGACCACACTACGATGCATGGAACAATATTTGTTCAGTCCGTTAGGCGTGGGTGCACGTAATGGCGGACTTTTTCCCACGAGAGGCAGAGGCTACTGCGTCATCATCACCACCACCACCCCGGTGTGTACTTTTTATTTTGTGAAAAAGATAATGTCTGCACTTTTGTGTTAGTTTTCGACAATAAAGTTTGTTTCTGATCATTCTTTTTCTCGCGGAAGCTTCGCCGATGTCTTGAAAATGCGATTTCCAAAAGACTTCGTTAAATCGAAACTTAGGCGCAAAAGCACTTCGCTCATTATCGAAGATAAAATGCACTGTCTTCAATGAATGCAAAATAGAGGAGAAATAAAAAAAAATTCGTTAGTATCGCGATTTTCGTTAGATCGAGGATCAACTGTATTGCTTATATGGTGTGCTCCGCTTGACTTTTAACTTTGCCATGTATTATTGCAGCTCCGACGATGCTCAAGGGTCCACACGTCTGCCATCAAGAAAGTGCTGTTCCTTTTGACGACAAGCGCATTGTCTCGGCGTCGGATGACAAGACTGTCCGGTGCGTGTCTGTTCTGCTTGCGTTCCAAGGACAAAAGCAACTATACATATGACGATAATAATCCCTGGAGAAGGAGAACAAGGGGGACAAAGGACAAACACAAATCTCCAAACACAACTAAGTGACTGGTGCACGAAGAAAAAAATCCGCCTGGTCCTGGTATCGAACCAGGGACCTCTCCATTTCCAGTGGCAGGTCCTGGTGGGGCGACAGCACGACACTTTTGTCACGTTGTCTGGCGAAAGTAGGGGGACCACTTCTTTGGACGCAGCAAAGAGTCCGAGATGCGCTCCATGCACCGTGGTGTTGGGGCTAGGAACTGCGTATTAGTGCCGTCGCACCCTCGTCGCGTTCGACAGAACGTCTGATATGGGCGATCTTCTTTGTTCAAGGTTCTGGGACTATGTGAGTGGCTCGGAGGTGGCAAAGCTGGAACTGTCGAGCGCACCGAGCGACCTGGAGATCACTGTCGACGGGAGCATGCTGCTCGTCACCCACGGACACACCGTCAGCACCTGGAGCACGGAGACGTGAGCGCAGAACCTCGCCCTTCCCGTGCATCAAACTCGCGGATTCCCTCGCCCGAGCTGTGGGCATGAGAGTGGAACTCCGCAAAACGTTATTTATGGGCTCGCGAAGGGGGCAACGTCGCTTTTCGCACGTTGCTCGGATAAAGCGTCGACAAGAATCAAATATTCACCGCTCAACTCGGCGCCCATACAGCTCTTTCGACAGACAGCAAGAGTACTGGCAGCCAGCGTTTCAATTTTGAAATAAAACGAAAAAAAATTAGCCGTAGCTTGTTCACACTTACGGTGTCGCGGGCGTACGAGGAGCATGAGGGTGGTTCTGCAGATTCGCATACGTGTGCGCTCGAGCATTTTGCTGTCTCTTACGGCATTTGACAATGCCGTGAAGATCCATTTCTCCTAGATGACAGTGTATAGATTTGGTTTACGCCAATGCTGCAAAACTTTCGGTCTCGAGATAAACAGACACGGAGAGTTTCAGGGCTAACTGATATACGGAGTTCAACAGAGGAAGCAGAGCACAGTTTTTCGGCCCACAAAGGTAAACTATGCATAGCAGAAAGTCGAAACTCTGCGAGAATGCGGCGCTAGAAGGTGGTGACAAAATGCACGAGTGTGAGAACATGGCATTACTACCTGGATCAAAACACGAGAGGGGAAACAAAATTTGTTTATGTGCTGGGGTCCACTAAACCTAATGTTTATCAAACCAAGAAACAACAATGTGTGAGTCACCTGTAGCACTTTTTTTTTTTTTTGTAAAAGATTTGTCAGCCTAGAAGAAAAACAAATTGTCTTTCTCGCTGACAAGTATTTTTCGCTACAATTAATGCTACAGGTGCCCACAATGTAATTTTTTATGGCTCAATGAATATCAGGCTTTAGGTAGACGTCGGCCCACTGAGAAGTTTTGATCCCGTCGTCTTTTGGCCCAGGTAACGTCAACTTCTCAAACTAGTGCATTTGTCACCACTGTTGGCATCACATTTTCACGAAGTTTCAGCTCTCTGCAAAGCATAGTTTATTATTGCGGCCAAAAAAATTCATTCAATTTTCTCGATCGGGCCGCGTAGATTGTGCCATTTGTGTCCACTCGTAGTATGAGGCAGCGCTATGCACTTGGGGCACACTCAAACGCCAATGCGGGACCTAGCTTCCACACAAGGACGGTACTTCCTGAAACTTATGCGGTCGCTCCTGCACGCCTGTTTACACGAAACTTTCAAGATGGGACGTCAGCCTCACGGCTGTATAACACAGAGTGCCACGACATCAGAGCGCACATCACGACACGCATTTGCAGCGGCATGCCAGAATGATCGATACTGGGGGCTAATGGAAGCCAAGAAAAATGACACAATGTGTGTTCAAAATGCACGAGAAAAGCTCAATGGAGGAAAGCTCCCTTGAGTAATACTCAATGCAAAACTAGCTGATAAGGGAAAAGCTCGCCACCCTTTTGACAGAAGCAGAGAAAGGCACACAGACAGCATTGGAACATGCTAGAATTCAAAGTGTTTGTCTCGATAAATTGACAGCAAAATACATGAAGATGTTGACACTATGCAGTGCAAGCTACCGTAGAGCCTAGTAACATATATAATCGATCAAGATATTTATTGCTTTCTTGTTCGAGAGACGACTAATTTTAGGATCAAATAATCATTCGATTGAATTTAGGGATGAGGCGAATATCCGACTATTACGAATAGTCAATCAAATTCTGTTCTATTCGGCATTCGCTTCGAATCGAATTTAAGTATTCGACAATATTGAATTATTCAACCTTTCTAAATATGTCAAACCCGACTATATCGAACACGTTTACATAAAATTATTCCTTATATCGAACAATTTTTGTGCACAGTAATGTTACAGTGATAATATATAGCAAAAACTATGGTTACATCGAACAAAAATAGCAGTTGCTACCGATATATCGAACTGCCAAGAGCGTTGTTTAGCTCTGCAAGCTGGCTTTCCCCCAACGCGAGCGGCCGCGTTGGGGTAAAGCCAGCTTGGAAGAGCACGCTAGCTCTTTTTTACGGGCGGCACGCGTCGATCAGCCCGGAAGAAAAGAAACAAATATCTTTTGCAAAGGGAGCGGAGAGGGTGCTCCTTGCTCCCTCTCCCAGCTCCGTCCGCAAAAGAGAACATTATTTTTCTTCCAGCAATTTATGCAACCGCCCCCCACCCCAAAAAAAGCTAGTTTGTTACTTGGTTTAGGGGGAACGTTAACTTACAGAGCAAAACGGTGCTCTGCAGGGGAAGGTGCTCCTGCTTGGACGTACTCCGTTCTCTCGGCACAGTTCGGCGCTAATGCGCAATATAAGGCGCTTTGCAGTCCGTCGATAGCGTGAAACATATCATTATTGCGGATGCAATGAAGAAAAAGTAGCAGAAGATGCAAGACTACTTCATTGTGTAATATTTTAGCAGAAAGCGAATTTTTGAGAGTTAAATTCATTAAAACTTTTATATCGAATTACCCGCTATATCGAACTGGTAGACGTTTTTCGCGGGATTCGATATAAACGGGCTTGACTTACTCTGCCTTGGATTTACGGCCACGCTAGCGCAAGCTTCCGACCATTTCGTGCTCGAATTCAATACACTTGAAATGAACAATTACAGTACTTCTAATACCACATAAGAGCAAATATAAAACTGTAATTTAAACAGATCTTGTGGTATTTGTTGCTTGTACTATTCCGAACTATTCGATTCGAAATTATTCGGCCAAAATCACTATTTGCGTGGAATTCGATTCGGACCGAAAATCCTGTATTCGCCCATGCCTAATTGAATTAAAAGTGCTGTGAATCGAAATGAAAGCAGCCTTGTGCGATGAATTAAGCTGGGCAAAGTGGCACAAGCACGTTAAACGCAGCGGTCTGCAGTAACACCATTTAATATAATTTATTTTGTTCTGGTTATCTACTCTAACTCAACACGTTGCTGCGCCACTGCCGCTCGTAGAGTGCTTTTTTTAAGTTACTTTTGTCCTCGAGATAATTCTGCTCCTCATTTTTCCCCCAGAAACAAAAATGCAGTTTACATACCAATATGGGTGAAACAAAATATTGGTTTGTGACAGTTCTTTTTAGGATTAAACATTTAGTTCTGTACTGAGAGTAAGGTTACGGTAGCATACCATGCGTGCAGGTGTTACATCATCATCATGTTTCATTCTGGCAAACATCAGGAAAACATTGAATTTGGATCGCGCTAGAAATCAGTGTTCTTTCCTATGATTAATGGCGAAATATGAAGCTCCACTTTCGCATATTGTGCAGTGCTGGCTGGCATGCGAAACAGTTAATTCAATGTATAACAACCCAGTTACTACAGAAGGGGATTCAATACATTCTGCCATTGGGAAAGGCCTTAGTGACCGCAGCTATTGTTCAGCGCCTCGTGATGCACGCTCTAATGACACGCGCTCTCATCTCGCGATACTCTCCTGTCGTGTACTCTGCGTCATGGTACTTTCCTGTCGCGCACTCAGTTGTCGGCCCTCCTTGTGTCGTGTGCTCTCGGTGGCACCCTCACTATCCTTGTCACTTGAGTGGACGGCATAGTGGGTTCAGTAGAGCCATCAGGGTTGCACTTTTCTCGGATTTTTACCTTTCCCTGCATAACTTGAGGAACAGAGAGGGGGGGGGTTTCCGGTTGTTCTGCCCTCCTGCGGAACGGCTGGGAGATCTGACATTGTGTCAATCCATTTGGACTTCTGTGGACGAGAGCTGATGAATCTTTGCAGACTCTGTCCGTTTGAATTTATTCATAGGGTAAATAGGGGGGGGGGGGGAACAATAGGACCATCAATCAAACCAGCTCGGTGGCTGCGAGGAAAGGCACTTTTAAACCTTTTGATGCCCAAAACTTTGGTTGAAATACTAAAGACCTAGAAACCGTGACATAATTTTAATGCGAATAGCATTCTTTGGATACTTCACGCACTTTTCGTCTATGTATCTATCTATCTATCTATCTATCTGGCTATCTAACCTCTTACGCCGCGGGTCGATAAATAAATAAAAAAGACCGGCGCCGGCTGGGGTTCGAACCGTTGACCCTGTGATCAGCAGGCAGACGCGCTAACCACAGAGCTATGAAGGCAGTCATTCACCGCACACTAAACATTTGTTTATATCTTTACCATAGGACGCGCTTTGCAGCGCTGTCACAGCTACCGGTGCGCGCGCGTTCCATGCACGAGGGCTAGCTCACCTCTCCCCGCGCTCACCCCTCTCCCTCTAGCTCACCCTCTCCCGCGCTCGGGAGACCTCTAGCTCAGCCTCACGAGAGCGGAATGAGCCCTCGTGCATGGAACGCGCGCGCACCGGTAGCTGTGACAGCGCTGTAAGCGCGTCCTATGGCAAAGATATAAACAACCGTTTAGAGTACCGTTGGTTGAGACTTGCTGAGACGCCAGAAAGTCTGGTCGGTACCATTTTGAGTGTTTGTGCGTATGGCGCGTGCTTTGCTCGCCTTCGTAATGGCCAATTGTCTGGGCCCGCACCGCACCGGTGCAGTGCGGTTCGTGGTACACGGGAGGCTAGAGGGGGAGGGGCCTTCTCTCCCCGCCAGTTTTGCGTACTAAAGTGGAAAGAGTATACTGCACTGGACGGTGCGGCCTGCCCCAGACGAATAGGCCATAAGTGACACAAACGCACGTGCTGGGCTGCGGAGATCGTGCGCAGGGCTGTGAAAGTGTCAACAAATTTAGAATCGCCTCAAGAGTGGGCTGGCGTATCTAGAGTGTGCCGGCCACCTGACGAACGCGCATAACTCCGCACCGTTTGATGCTATTCGCATTAACGTAGATAATCATTCCCAAAGGATGGGTTCTGCTGATTTTTTAAACACACAAAAAAAAATATTGTCCTAAAAAATAAAAAAAAATTGCCTTTTTTTAAATTATGTTTTTGAAATGTTCCTGTGAGCAACATTGGGCATTTGTAGAATTATTTTATGTCCAATGATTGAAAGCAGTTATGACCTGGGAGAAGGCACAGGTGCACTTTGAATTTTGCACATTGAAACACTTGTACATTCGACTCTCATTAATTCAAACTCTCTTAATTCAAACTAACATGCAGGTCCCATCCTATGCGTCTCTATGGGAGGAAACTCTTGTTAATTCAAACTTTGCTTTATTGAAACAAATTTTCGGTCTCCCTTGAGTTTTGAATTAATGAGATTCGACTGTAATTGGATTTGCAATATTTTCACTTGTTTGTCTCCTCAGAATTTCAAGTTCAGTGGTGCACGCCATCATACCTCACATTTACTGTCAGCTTTGGCTTTACAGGACAAGTGGTCGGTTTTGAAGGTGCAATTCGATTCTTCACTGCTAAGCGCAGGTATCTTAGCCCTTGCGACGCAGGGCGCTTAATTTATTGAGGCGCACGTGGCGTGGGGGATACTAAATCATTCTTGAGTTGCTTCTCCTGGGCAATTCTGGGCATCAAAGGGTTAAAGGCCGTAAAACATCCAAATTTGGTTTGACCAGACTTGTTTTTATATTTGTGGAGTCGCCCGATTCTTGACATTATGGTTTTAGTATTTTCATGCAACGTGCGCAATGCCCTCGAGTTGGAGAGAAACTAGGCATAACCTCAAAACTGTGACTGATCGTTTATTTGTGGACTCTGCACTATTTTAATAACAAAGTCTGTCTTGGCTGCTGCTCGTGTTCTTGGTGGAACTCTTTGTCTTGCCGTCCCTGCTGGCAGGTTCGAGAAGGTGAAGGAGTTCAAGGTACCCAACCAGGTGAACTCCGCCTCCCTGCTCCCCGGACAAGTCCGTCTTTGTGTGCGGCGGAGAGGACTTCAAGATGTACAAGTTTGAATACGAGACCGGAGCGGAACTGGGGTAAGAGCTCGGGCCGTGGAATGGACTTAAGGGCCGTTCACACTCTTGCGAGCTGAGTGCGACCGAGTACGACCGAGAGAGACCAGACCGGTTTTTAAGCCTCTTGCGATCTCTTGGACCAGCTCCGCTGTATAGCGCATCCGGTGCTAAAGCCGGTCTGGTCTCTCTCGGTTGTACTCGGTCGCAAGGTGTGAACGAGCGCTTTGAGTGTTCACAAAGAAAAATGTATCCTGTGAAAGTGGAGTGTGCCCATTGCCTTCGGTTTCCTTTTACATTTCGGCAGAAAGTAATCAGAAAATGAGGCTACGGGTTTGCTCACCTTCTGTGCTCACGAGGCGCGACAGTGAGACGGCTTCGGTTGCGTGGTTGTCAAAAATTTGCTAGACCGATTTTGTGCGTCCTGATCCAGAGTCTTCTGCGTGTGTTTCGCTTGCCTTGGTGCAGGTTGGAAACCCCCAACTAGAATTACCTTGGGAATCTCCTGGGGAATGTATTTGAAGGTATTACCCGAGCTTCATCTGGCCATTGTCTGGGATTCCAACCAAATGATGGGAAATTATCCCCAGACGTCGCCCCCAAAAATTAAAGGGAGGGAACCGCACATTGAAAATATTCTAGAAATCTGAGTTTCCTGTGCAAGTCTATGTGCCTGGCATTACACCTTTTCTCGATGCATCACGTGCACTCCTTTTCTCGTAATTTGCCAACAAGAAATAAATACTGAATTAATTATTTGGGGGGAAGGGGGGGGGATAGTGCTTGTTGTGACGTGTCCTATCTGGGCAGTTAATTTCTCAAAACATCAAAACACATACAAAAATGTGGTAAAATGAAGAAAAAAAAAAGCTTTTTGAGAATGCTGTTTAATGTACCCACATAGTAGTGAAGATTTCTCTCGGTGAAGCTAACTTTACTATAGGGATGTTCTGCAGTACAAAAAGACAGATGCAGCTATAGTTACCGACACAATGAGAACAGTGGGACGTCTCTTTCCAGTGCCTTCCATCATGCTTTGACTGTGCACCCACGCTCGAGGTTCTCACGAGATGGCAAAGCACTAGCGAAGGCAGGAAGCTTGCGCAAGAGGAATGACAACCGGAGAACCTCCCTGTCCTCCTCGTTTAGACGTAGCAATGGCTGCATTGCCTTCTCTAGAGAGAATCTCCCAACACTTTACAGCGACAGCCGTTATAGACTTTTCCCACCACTGGAAACGATGTCCATTGTTGACGTTGTAGTAGTTGATGCTGTAGTTGTAGTTGTGGTTGACATAGTAGGGTATCCGTCGTCAATGTTGCCAAATCCTTAGAAAAGATAGCCTGCGCGGGGAATCGAACCTGGGTCCACTGCGCTCTAAGGGGAGGCGTTATCACGAAGCTGCGCCAAGGCGTTAATCAGCCGCTCTATACAGAGAGCTTTGTAGCATTCGATGCCCACTGCATGCGCTCTCTGGGGATAAAAAGAAAATAGTTGATTACAAAATGACAACAAAAAAATAGTTGATTACAATGTCAAGAGCTCATGCTGGGATACGCACTTTCACGCGCTCCGAAAGAACAAATAAAAGTAAACGGAAGCCGATCAAAGCAAAATGGTCAGATGTCTGTTTTGTTCCAAACATTTGTTCATGCCAACGCTCAACAACTGATTAAGTTTTTTTGTTTTTTTTTTAACTTTTGTTTTTTGTGCAAGGGGACATGTTTGGGTCAACTTGGTCACCGTATAGAGACATCCCGCTGCACGAGAGAAACGGATGCGGCTAGCGTTGATCGGTCGTTTTTTCGTTTCAGAATCGTTCAAGGGGCACTTTGGGCCGGTGCACTGCGTGCGCTTCTCGCCCGACGGCGAGCTCTACGCGAGCGGAAGCGAGGACGGGACACTGAGGCTCTGGCAGACGACGGTGGGCAAGACGTACGGCCTCTGGAAGTGCATGCAGCCATCGGAGGGGCCGCCGGCGAGGCCTGCTCGAACCAGATCAATGCGACCAACGACATTCCCTCGCCCCCGAAGCCGCCGCCGTCAATGCCGCGGTGAAGGCGGAGGCGTGACCCTGAAAACCAAAACCAAAACAACACGAAAACTACTCGGAAAGCGTCGTTCTCGGTCGTCTGCAACCCGATTGGCATCTGTCGTCATCGCAGAAGCTCACACAGTCTATCGCGCTGCGACGCTTTAAAATGCCTCTGGACGCCGAAGCGTCTCTCCCACTGCGAAGGAGCCTGGACGGAAAAGGATTCCTTAAAAGAAAGAATGATGACGGAAAAAAAAGTCCGCTGGGTCGGAGAACGGAGGTTATCTGGCTTCCTGGTTCCTTCGAGTTCATTTCTTTCTTTCTAAGTAATTAAAACGAGGAGGTTCATCCGTTTCCTGCAGCGAGGAAGGAAGTGCCTTTGATTTTTTGCTAGTTTCGTGCGCCGACGGGTTCGGCACTTTTGCTAGGGTCCTTGCGAAAGATTGTACGGTGCAGCAGGAATTTTCAAACTCTTCGATCTCAAGTAACCCCTCGTGGTTTTTGCACAGATGCAAGGAAAGAGCACAGTGGCCTACGGATGTTCCAGCCATTAATGCACCCATTATAGTACCCTATCTTGCTGGTTGTGCGTACAATTAACCGAGGATACTGGGGCAGCATTGTAACCCAATCAGTAGGAGGGAAAAGGCGTACTTCCCTCTCACCCAAATCCTCGTGCATATCCCAGAGGTCGCTTTTGTCTCTCTCGGAGATTAGCCCATTACTCAAAATACATACAGAAGCGGCTTTCCTCTACCTCCTGCCCGTGGCTTCCACAGCGCAGCGTGCAGCTAGTGAGGTGGAGTATGCGGAGCGCAAGTTCGTCTGCTTCTTTTTTGCAGGGGTTGTGGTAACGATAGGACACCAAACTCCGATTGGCTCTGATCGAAGGATAGTGGGCAGACCTCAAGGCGGCTTGCTTTGAGGTCTACCGACTATCCTTCAATCAGAGCCAATCGGAGTTCAGTGTTCTGATGTCACCACAACCCCTACAAGAAAGCAGACAAACTTGCGCTTTGCATAGGGTGTATTTGACTCGTAGTTGTGCATCAAAGGGGCACTCAGCTATGCTGAAATAGCGCAAACTGAAAAACGCTTACTTAGGGGCAGGGGTGGGGCAAACTGTAAAAACACTTAGGGGCTCCGAGAACTTTTGGGTACCCTGGGGAACATCTTGGTTCCTAAAATGTGTTTGGAAACTCATAAGGTACAGTGACACAGAGCCACTAAGAGAGAGAGGCGCTTGCATTGGAAGCTGTCCTTTAACTACTTCCTTTGCTAGTGTATTTATTTATTTCCAAAGCTTATTTTTGAAATGTTAGAGATTCAGGCTTGACCCCATAAAAACCACTGCGAGGAAGATTTTCATTTGTGCTTTATTAAACAAATTGCTCCTTAAAGGTGCCCTGCAATGACTTTTTACTGGTTTTTAATTTGCACCGAACTTGAGCACACTGAACGTAGTAACTCAGTGAAGCTTTTCTCAAAATTTGCTTTATACTAAAAGTTATAGGCACATTAAAATTACAAAAACAAGCACAAAAATGACCTCCATGACGTCTCCTGCTCCTGGCTTGAGTGGCCAATTGTAGAGGCGAAGCGACTAGCCAGTCGGCTGCGGCTTACTTTGATGGCCGCTTCCCCGGAGCCATGTGCGCGTCAACGGCTCGTTGCCTGCTTCGGCCCTCCAACGCGCTCACCGGCATAAATTTACCGGGTCTGTCGGAGTTGGAGCTCCGAATCCTTGATAGAAGTGCGGAGCTCGGAGTGGTACCGTATGAGGACATCTTATGATCATATCACGCCACGCACACGCACCGCTGCCCGACGGACCTGGCATAGCCAACTTAACCGGATCTGTCCCCCCTTTTCCCGCAATGGAGAATTCCCCTTGCCCGCAGACCGCGGTGACTGAGGAATGTGGGGAGCGGATGGGAAGACGGAAAAGAGGTGAGGCTGAGGAGGAGTGCTGCCTGGGAACGGGGCAGAACTGTTGAGTTTGGGACGCTCGCGTGAATATTTTTGCCTACGCTGCATCTGGAGCGTGCTGAAGAAGCATCTCGGCCCCAACTCGACGACGCTCAAGTTCCGGCCAAGTCCGGGCACGTCTCCTGTGGTCTTGCAAGGAGACAAATCTGTACTTTCGCATCTTGCAAAATGTGCCGCCGGCGTTGTGCGTCGTCTGCTAGGATCCTTGAGCATGGCCTCCGAGATGCCAAAGCAAGTGCGCTGGAACCATGCGGGAGACGCCTGCGCCCACTGCTTGGTGGCAGGTAGCTCGATGAATCGTCGTACGCTGTTTCTTCTTTCCGTACTTTCTAAACCGCATTTGCTTCTTTTCTCATCTAAAATACTGGACGAAAACTACTTTCATAAATAATTGAAATGGTTCGCGCCACTTATATTTGGTATTTTGAATTAAACACCAGGACCGGAGCCATAATTTGGTCACATGCCGCGCGTCCGGCACCAGGGGGCATTCCCGTAGGAGGAGGAGGTTACCGCGTCGTCCGGTTAAGATATGACGCACTGATATTTATTTACTCCCCCGTGCCCGTTGGGTTGCCTAAACCACAAGAGATGTGGAAACCGCAAAAAGGTAGATGCTTGAATAGGATTGCAGGGCCCCTTTAAAAGAAAAGCAACATGGAAGCTTCATCCCGTTAAATTTGGCGGAATGGGACATTGTGACCGTGCTGCGAGACGCTATATCATTCTATGTGCAAGATACATGTTAGTAACAACCAAAACGAGCTGTGAGACAATTTTTCTCTCAAAAGCATGCGCAGAAAATATGCGGAATATGGACAATGTTCTGTTGGAACTATAAAGCTTATGCTGACACAGCCTGAGCAGCTTGCATACATTTAATGGCTTAAAATGGGAAGCCTATGGAAGGATGCTTTCAGTTTAAACATTGCCAAAGTTTACCGTCGTCAAAGTGCCATTTCGGGTACTCTCGACACAAAATTCAAGGAATAACTTGTTTCACACCACCATTGTCTCTCTTCTTCGAAACTAAGACACTGACCATTTTAGAATTTTGCATTGGTGTTCTATATTTATTCACAAGTTCTAGATTAGACAAGTCAACCTCCTGATGGCACCTCAATCTTCCGGCTCAAAGGTGTAGTGCACGACATTTTCCACCCATTGGCAATTCCCATCGTGGCTGAAAATATAAGAAGGATGGCTGTTTAGAAGAAACATCAACCACGTTTACATTTCCCAACTGCAAAAAAAGTAAACTGCAATTAAGTAGAACCGATCACGTGAGAATATGAACTTAGTGAAGCGAGGTACGCTTGTAATAATGGTACGAGCATCTGAAGTATGCTATAATGAACAATTTTCATTAAAGTTTTCGTTAAACTCCAACTTCAGAAAGGATACTGCAATTCAAAACTGATATAGCGAGGATATGGATTTAGTGAAGCAAAGTACACTTGTAATGCTGGCATCTGGGCATCTCAAATTCCAAAATAATGGTGCAGTCTAAGCTCATTACAACAGACCTGGTTACAACAGACATTTGGATATAACATACCGATCTGTGAAGTTCGGTTGGTTTTCCTCTATGTATCATTGACTCAACTTCCATATCTGCATACAACATACTTCTTTTTACAACAGACCGAAATCTGGTCAAAATCAAGGTCTGTTATAATGAGCTTAGACTGTAGTATGCAATCAGGCTATACTTCCTTTTACCTCAAGTTCAGATGCAGCCGACGCTACAAGCTTATGGTACCCATCGAACGGCATCAAAAGCACAAATCACTTGCTCTTTCGTGCACACGATTGGTTCAGCAATGGTGGTACACATACAGAAACATGACAGAACACCATGTTGGTGCACTTTTGATCTTGTTTGATTGGTCCCATCAGCTCGCAGTGTTGGCTGCATCTGGACTTTAGGTGAAATGATGTCCAGTGTCTACTCTGTTCCATGGGTGCCGCCATGTTAGTTTATGCTGATGCCATGACACAGCAGGGTGGCTGTGCTTATTGTAACACTCGTTTTCTTTTTTTTTTTAACCTTTGCACGTATCATAGGGCAAGAACGTCAACAATGCATAGCCACGAAGCTTGAAAAATTAACACGGATGCCAAGAGTGCTGTGAAAAGCAAAAACCTTGTTTTATGCACAGCCCCTCTCTTCACAGGAGCCTGCATTTGAGATTATTATATTCCCACGTTTATTGCTGGAGGCTAGGATTTCGGACACTGGTCTATGGATGTTAATAGACTGATCTCCCCAAGCTTTCAGCGCATGCGTGAGGCAGCCATAACTTTGGTTCGGAGGAGGCAGGCAGGAATGGACGACAGGGCTCGTGCCATTCCGTGCTCACACGAGCAGAGCTCCAGCGAAGTTGTCGCACGCGCATAAAGACTAAAGTTCCCTCGATGCATTGTGGCAGCGGTGGCATAGTCAAACTGGCTGGTGAGATCGGTCTATTGAGCCTTGGACCTCTGCCACTCTGGGTAGTTGAACCTACGAGGGACAAACCATACTTATTTACTTTTTATTTTTCCCGTAATGTGACGGAGGCTTAATGCGGAGATGATGCCTGCGTAACCGAGATTTCGACTGCACATCAAAAAGGTCCCTAGATGGTCCAAATTAATACTCGGTCCTCCGCCCAAACAAACCTATAACAGACTTTTTTTTTTTTTTCTTCAGATATTGGTAACTTGGAGGTCGGTAGATGTGTTTACGACATTCTCTATAAATTCCCCCAAAGCCGAAGGCACTCGCACTGCTCATCATGGCAGCCTTTTCATGCCCTGTTGGAACCACTTCTAGGTAGCGCGTCACAACCACGCCTGGACAACTGCTTCCAGCTCGTCAATTACTGTGAAGCGGCATCCTACAAGGTGTTTTTTTTCGTGGCCCTGAACAGGTGATTATCGGTGGGGTGGGGGGGGGGCAGGCAGGGCTGTACAAATTCATGACATGACGTCCGACGGGTAGTACATGTGACGGAGGCCCACTTCAAAACTCCTGCGGAGCTCCCCTGCTTGCTGGGGTTCCTCATAGGTAGTTTAAAGACTACAGTTTTCGTTTCTGTGCTCCTCTTTCTCTTTCAGTGTGACGGCGATTTTTAAGCCGAGCATGAAACCTACGGTGCGTCGTCGCCGTGGATAAGACTCTGGCATCGTACTTCAGTTCTGACGACCCACCCCTGCTTCACCACATCGAGACATTGATTTTTCGGTAGCTCAAAATCCTTTCGAGCTAGAACTAGGTTTTGCAGAGCTTTTTGTTGTAAAAATGGGGAACATTTCGTATATTTGAAATTTTCTTTGGCACTTTATTTTCTTTTCGCGAAATAGCCATATTTTAGAAAAAAATAGCATCTGATGACTTAAATTTTGTGTTTGAATTTAAATCCGTGCTCTAGCTTTTGCATCGTTGAAAAAGCCACTTATTTAGCTTCATTTCCGTGTATGGCATCATACTGTAAACCTAATTAAGCTACAAAAAGTCGTGCAAGACTTTTTTTTTTTTCCATAGTCGCGAAAAGAGTTTAGTGCATTCAGTTCCAGAGGGAATATATTGAGGACGTGGACGTGTCTACCGACCTCTAAGCGGCCAGCATCTGCAGACAAAAAAAAGTGTAAAGGCGGATTCACACATTTCTGTTTGACTCGTGATCTCCTGCAACCGCTGGCGCCACCTATCTGGTAGTTCGGGAACGCTTCAGACCTGCATTTATGTCTTTCTAATTTTTCACGCACAATTCTTTCTCCGTGGTCTCGAAATCAATCCGACAATGTCAACGCTTTAAGCAACTGTTTCTCATAAACGGTGCGCAGATATCACCTTGCAAACATTGCAAATCCTTTGGACTATACTCGTATTCGCCTAGAGAACCATAGGAAATACAAAAGACTGGCTCTTTGCAAAATGTCGCCAATTCACCCCTTGCGTCAAATTAAGATGTGTGCGGGTGCATCTCGGATTAGCTTTACGTTGTTCTATTGAGACGTACGCTTTTGAAATGCCAAAAGCGTCATCTCTCTCTTCAGCAACCGAATCTCGTAAAAGCTACTTTGCGCGGCACACAAATTGCGCGCAAAACTTCCTTTTTTTCTTGACGAGGCGGGTATAGTTAGATACGAGTTCGGGGTGGTTTCAGGTCTACCCGACGGACGGCGCCAGTGTGCCGGCTGTAACGAGAAATCGCAACGCACTCCACATAGCTGAACGCACATCTCAACCGGCCTTCTAATCAGTATGGTCCGCCCCTCGTGCAAATGCCCTCGTGCTTTCACGCAGAGATAGAGATGTGCGCGTCCCGCTTGTGCAAATCTCTGAGCGGCACTCCGAAGTGCACACCGGCGCCACTCACCACTGGAGGGTTCATGCCAAACCGGAGTTTCTCGTGGTCACAGATCTGCACGCCCAGAAACATGCCAAAGACCACGCCCAGGAAGGAGACAAGCTGTTTCCAGCTGCAAAGGGGATTGAATCAAATGTCGGTGATTGAATCAAGTATGTAATGATGTAATGCCATCTGCATCGAGGTTCAATTCTGAGGTTATGTCTGACATTGTTATTTCAGAGGACGGTGTGTTTTCCTTACTACAGGGCTTAATTCCGAGTGCTGCGCCCAGAACAGATGGTAGTATTTCGAATCATGCCTTAAAGAATTGTGCCCGCGCACTGACCCCCTTTCTGGTTATACTGTTTCATAAATCATTACAAAACAATGAACTCCCTGCGAATGGAATACTGCCAATGTTGTTCCAATACACAGATCAGGTCGTAAAAACTGTGCCATGAACTATATAGGCCTATCTTGCTCATGAGTATGTGCTGTAAAACCTTGGAACATATTGTTTATTTTAACATGAAACATCTAGAACTTAACAAATTTTTCACACCTTACCAACATGGTTTTAGATCGGGCTTGTCTTGTGTCACCCAGTTGAGTGACGTCACCCACGACATTTTGGCTTCATATGGCAAAGGTTTTCAGGTTGATTCGTAATTTTTAGATTTTCAGAAGGCTTTTGATGCCGTTCCACATTCCCTTGTGCATAAATTGTTGTTTCTGGGATTATCTACAAATGTTCTTGGATGGCTGGAAAACTACTTGTCCGGTAGAAAACAGTGTCATTGTTAAGGGTGTGACGTCATCTTACGTCGGAAGTAACCTTAGGAGTCCCTCAAGGTCCGGTCTTGGGGCCTTTGCTCTTTCTCATTTATATTAACGATATCACAGACGGAATATCATCTAGTATGAAGCTTTATGCAGGTGATTGTGTCATTTGCCGTACTGCTCAAAATGCATCAGATGTCGTAGCCCTCCGGCATGATTTAAATCTTGTCTTAGCATGGTGTGACAGGTGGAAAATGAGTTTAAACAAAACAAAAAGTGTTGTTTCATTCGTTTTACCAGAAAGCGTAAGCCTCTCCTATCAAACTACCATCTGGGCAGCCACTGGTTTGATCACGTTGACAATTTCAAGTATTTAGGTATATACTCCTCATCTGATCTGACATGGAACGAGCACATAGATTACGTGACTAATAAAGCAAGCGGGGTACTAAACGTTATTAAACGCAATTTCAAAACTGCGCTAGTGTCCCTGAAGAACGTGCTCTATACAACAAATGTGCGACCAATTTTGGAATATGCCTGTACAATATGGGATCCTCATTCTCAATATCTTATTTATAAAGTGGAACGAAATCAAAACCATGCAGCTTGTTTTGTAACAAGTAACTATAATTTTCGTTCGAGCATCTCAAACATAAAACACCACTTGGTTAGAGTCTTCTTTGCCAACGTACAAAATTTTTATGGTTAAAGCTCTTTCACGCTATTTATAATGATCAAACCGGAATCGATAAAAACATGTATATGCAGGCCCCATATTACGTATCAAGAAGAACGGATCACCAGATGAAAGTTTGAGAAATTAACTGCCGAACCGATGTTTTCGCCCACTCTGTTTTATCCCTTACTATCAATGAGTAGAATAGCCTGGACAGCGCTATTGTCCGTTCTCCACAAAACATGTTCTTCTCAGTTTTACAAGACTTTTGTTGTCAATAGGTGCCCGTTATTTCATGTGTTTGTATTGTGTTTTTCTGTTCATGTTTACAATAATACCTACAATAATACCCCTACAATAATGCTCCCTGGGCGATGTAGCTACCCGCATAAATAAATAAATAAACACCAAAAGCACCCACCCTACGTTTGTGTTTAAGGGCAGGGTCGGACGTTGCCCGATTACCGTGTGCCAAAAAGACGAAAAAAAATTAAAAAAAAAGCCGATTGAAGGCAGCTTTTTGTGAATCGGGGTTTTACACGTGTAACAGTGCCACGAACAATGCAAAACTCGACGACGTGGTCGCAGGGGTAACCTCTCGCCGGCAATAGTCGAGTGCGGCTCTCGTGGACTGGACACGACCATCGTACTTGAGCACTCGAAGAGGGCTTGTGCCAATCGATGCCTCGGCGAGCGTTCGGGTACTGGCAACTCCGACGCCCGACGGATGGTGCGGCGGAGGCGCCGAGACGGCAGAAGGGACGGGGATGTATTCTTTGGGATCTCCCGTGCGCCTGCTCGCCCAAGCTAATCAGTGTGCTACAATTAATCCATCTGGCTACAAATGCGAAGCGGTCGGGGCAGGGGCATATCACGGGTTACGGAGACATCGACGTGCCGACCAGAACCGTGCGGTAATCACCACCAGGGCGGGTAATCCCAGCCACCGCCTGCGCCACCGTCCCCGCTCTTCTGGTCCTTCGCTCGTCCGCGAGAGAGCGAGCGGCGGGCTGGAGTTGCTAATAGTGACTCGTCTCGGATCAGATCACTGCAATGACGAAGTAGCCCGACTCTAACGTCTGCAGCTCGGCACGCGATCCGTGCTTGGCTGACCCCAGCACGTGGCCACGACGGACATTTGTGACATGGGATCGGCACCAGATTACGGGGTCGGTTGTTCTGGCTGCAACTTTACGGGCTGGACTTTTTGCGACTGCCACTGCCTGGAGAGAACGCTAATGCGTGTTTGGTAGGTTGTGAACGTCGAGGGTCAATTCTGCGTGAACGATTTCTCATTCCCTTCTTCGACATTTTAAGAGAGCGCCGCATACTTACAGTGGGACTTTCATCCTCGAATTGTCCATTCGCTCGAGAGTCATGGCTTCGGCGTACAGGTGCATCTAGAAAGATTGCAGAGTTGCCAAATTCCAAGCATCAGAAAGGAGCCAGAACCTTTATACAAAAAACATACCAAAAATAAAGATAAAAAGTTCACCATTTGAATAGATCGTTAGGAACTAGTTTGTGCCCTGAATAGCACTTCAGGAACCTCTCCGGAAGCCAACAGAGACTGACTTCCATGTTGAGTTCTCACGTAGCTGGGTTGGGAAAAAATACCAAACCACCTTATTTGCCGGCTGGAAGGCGCTACAATTCAAAGGGTTCGTACCACTAGTTCTATTTATTTACAGGCTAAAATTTTTTTTCCTGCTCTTTATTCTTCGTCGCCCAACCCATCCAGCTGCGTTTTCGATTTAAACTGATAAAAACCAATAAATGCGTGCCAGATTCGGCTTTCAGGACTGAATCGCGGGTCGGCTATCGCCTGCACGTTCATCAAAGCTCCTCTAGACCACCGTCAACTTGCTATCAACTTCCAACCTTGCTTTCCTATTCTTCAGCTGATCAGCGCCACATTCACAATGAAAGGGTGCCGGGTTCAATCTTTAAAAGGGTACTCTGGCATTTTCTTCATAGCCCCTAATTTGCCTGAAAATTTGCTAAACTAACATCACTGAAATAATAACCCAAATATTGGGCCAAAATCTTTTTTTTCTTTTTACAAAGTTATTGAATTTTCAATTTTGGTTCTCACCGTGTTTTTCAAAGTGAAAGTCTCTACTAGCAACAATGAAAAAGTGACGTTGGGAAAAGGCAGGGGTTCACTCTCTGGACTGTAGACTTGGTTCCCAACTGATTACTAGCGATTTCGTGGTGTCGAATGAATGCTATGGAAGCTCGCTCCAGCACCCACGCAGCAGCACGTAACAGATACTCGGCATAGCCCATTTTTAGACTACCCGCTCGACCTGCAAGCCTGCCTTACCCCGACGTCTCGTCACTGAAAAGCGTGGGTATATTTGAATGTTGGTCTCGGCATAATTTGCCCTTGTCGATTTCAAAATAACTATTTCTAAATTTTGAGATACAAAACAGCATTCCGGAAAGAGTAAATGCCGGCGATTCTGAAAATATAGTATGTTGGGATAGCTAAAAACGCCAGAGTGCCCCTTTAACAAGCTCGAAACCTCACAAGTATGACAGGCAATTTCGACCCCCAAGAACGACATACCTTACTTCTGTTTCAGCAAATGCTGCTTACCAACCACAAGCCCATTTTGTTAAAAAAAAAAAAGGGGTTCCTACCAAGCTCATGTTAAAAATAACGGCCGTGCCGGGTTCGAATCGAAATGCATGTCGGTCGATCCGAATTCGGGTTGACGTACACAAACCACAAACCATAGTCTGACTCAGGCTGGGTTCGGGTCGGGCCTTAAAATTCCGGCCCGATCTGATCTCTAGTTACGGGCACCACACCTTTACAGGGGGAGGACCCAGGCCGAGGAAAGCGGCGCCCTCACCGGTTCCCCGTAGTTCCTCCGGAGGTAGGGGAAGTCGTAGCTTTCTTCGGGGTCCCTCTCCGTTGCGGTAATATCGGGCAGGTTGGGGTAGTCTCCCCGGGAGCTGTCGTGGTTGTCCGGGAACGGCTCGTAGTCTTCCGGCAGCAGGCCATACTTCTTGGCGGCAGCCGCCCTCTCCCTGGGGGTCTGCGGGTACGGGCCGGGCTTCCAGTCCTTGTTCCAGTCTGGAACCAGAGAGAGGTCGATTCCCAGAAAACATTTTTACGGTGGCAGTCATCATTGGGTTTCGTGGTGGATTCCCGGTGTGTTTCGTGTAAAGTCGCGATGCTCCACCCAATTTAGTGGATCCGGTGGGGAAACGGAAGCTGGGGAGACTGACTGGTCCTTCTCCGCCTCGCAAAATTGCGTCACTGCGGCGTTCTTGTGACCTTGCGGCATTGCATTCAGTGCTGCGCATGTGGATTCCTCCCCTTTCTATTTTGGTCCTTCTGAGGTTCCGTGGAATCGGTTGATAAGAGGTAAAAAATGAAAGCCGTTTACAACTTCCTGTAACGCCGAATTAGAGCGCAGCTCTTGAGGAGGAGGAGGGAAGGGTACTGAGGGGAGGGTATACCCCTCCTCCCTCCTCCTCACCTTGTCATCCTGCCTGCTACTCCACCACAGGGGCTACGAGGCCTCACGAAGGCCACGTGGCCCCCGTGAG
Source organism: Ixodes ricinus (assembly GCA_037355805.1). Lineage (NCBI taxonomy): Eukaryota > Metazoa > Arthropoda > Arachnida > Ixodida > Ixodidae > Ixodes > Ixodes ricinus. Next base: position 174,277 of record JAZHYW010006967.1, read on the forward strand.
GTCACGTGACCTGGGGGGGGTCACGCGACCTCAGGGGGCACGTGACCTCAGAGGGGGTCACGTAACCTCACGGTTACGCCGACGGCGACGCCGCTCCAGCCGGAAACGTGCCCCTAAGATCTGCGCTCTAAAAAAGCACCGGTGTCTCATCCACGAAGTTTGACAGGAACTAGCATGTGTAATCAAACATCGATAGGGTTATTCCACGCGCTTGTGACACGAAGAGCTTACGCAAAGCAGTAACGATACACCAACGTGCTGTTGACAAATGAGCCCATAGTTGCCCATACCAGGCGTCAGCACTGAGCATGTGCAGACACCAGATTCACGCGATTTGAAGCGTCTGCGCATGCGCTGTGCCGACGGTAGCGTTACCACAGTGGCGTGGCGTCGGAGAGTTGAGTTGGCGAATACTCCACGTCACCTTACGGCGAATCGCGGCAGACGCCACGAGCCGTCCCAGTCGATCCAGCACTGAACCTATCGTGTGACTATGTGCCTCGTGTGTCGCTGCACTCTTCTTGATAATCACGCGACACGCACAAGGCAAGAAATTGTCCTCGGTGGATCGTGGCATTTTCTGCGGTCGCCAGTTCGGCACTTTACTCCCGTGTTCTAGGGGATAAAAAAACCAGGCCCGTCAAAATATCGGGTGCTGGAACAAATCAGTCGTCTGGACTAATTCCTTGTATTGAACTCTTTTTGTCACGTTCCGCCCATTGAAAGGCGCTGTGAAAGAGCCCAAATATGCACCTGATCTCGCTACACCACCGTCTCCTTCCGCACAATAAAGTCTGTCTACTGTGGTTACCGAATGTCAATAGACGTACACGCAAATGCAGCGTCCGAAGCCAGCTACAGCCACGCCATCTTCCAAATGCCAGCCGCTACCAATGCGGCCACGCAAGCGTAGGCTCCAAGCTGGGCTTTCAAACAGACTGTCCTGTGCACGGTCACCCTTCGCTTCGCTCGCGGAATCCTTAATATAATCTCGGGCCCGAGCACGCACCAAACCTCGTCCGAACTGCCAAGGGTTTGCCAGGCAATTGCTTTCCGCCTTCAGCGTCGACCTCCACAATGGCGCATCCGACTTCGGCTAGCATTGCCACGTTCGTGTTGGCAGACGACATTCGGAAGATGGCGTGTGGCAATGATGGCTTCAAACACTATATTTGCGCATACCTCCATACAGCGACCCCGGAAGAGTATTTTACGTGGGGAAGCTAGCGGTCAAAATATAAAGGTGGTGGAAGAGGAGGGAGGGGAAGGGGAGAGGGGGAAGAGCAAAAAAAATTATTATTTAGATTTTTCTGTTTAAAAAGGTTTATTATCGCTATCTATACCGTGTGTCTATACATTCATCCAAAATTCCTGTCACGAAGCAATGAGATGTTGACACAATCTGACCCAATAGTAGTAGCTATACGGCGGCATCGATCTACGTGTCGATGTAAAATGCACTGGAAACTGGCGCGTCTGTACGTAGAAAGCTGACATTTTCAACAAAGGTGTATTTTAATCGTGGACGCACTCCTGTGAAATTTCTCGGCGCAGCTTCGTTCCTATAGAAAGTTATAATAATGCATTCTTGAAAATTTCAAAAAAGTTTACCTCCAGTGGACACGGTCATTCTTCGGTGGTAAACCTTCACTGGCATTTCCTTTTTATTTCAGCATGTTTCCCTATTTTTATTGTCGTATTTGAAATGAGGGCAAAAAGTGACCCAGTCATGAGCACGTTACTGCTAAAATATAACGGTGTTACAGTTACACAGGGAAAAAAGTAACCCTGCTACAGTTAGTTCCAAAATTTAAAGAGTCGTTATATTACAAAAAAAAAAAACATTCAAATGGAATTTTTCTTAATATGCATCTTATTGAACATAGATTTTCCGTACAGCATTGTGTTGTTCACAGTAGTAAATCTGACTTTTTGAGAAACTAAGATTTTCCTAATAACCATTATTAACATGTTTGATACTTCCTAACAGGGTTAGGCAGTATCGCGATACAAATGTATTGCGATAGTATTTCAGAAATACATTTCGTATCTGTATTTTTGTATCGCGATACATTTTTTTAACCAGTATCTGTATTCCTGTATCAAAATACATTTTGAATGTTTCTTTGTATCGCGATACAATCAGGGTGAAATGTTTTTCGTTACATTTCTTGAGAAATACTTCCCCCCCCCCAAAAAAAAAAACAGTCCAAACACGTTTTTTTTTAATTTTTTTTACTTCTGAGGGCACCATGGTCAAGGAGATGCTGGGGCATTGTTACCATGCTGACCAAGTTTCCTCCCGAATTTCTAAACTATTTTTCTATGCGTCATTTTCTTTAATATGAGAAGTGTTGCGTAGTCGGGGACTCGAACCAGGTGGCGTGCCAGGAGTGGAGTCAGAGCATCTTCTGCCGCAGGTCCTTAGGTATGGACTTCTTGCGCCATTGTTTGCTGGCATCCAATGCCCACGGCTAACCGTCTTCCTTGCCTTAGAGTACACAGTACACCCAACCGGCAAAGCTGAGTCACAGTCCCTTGCAGCACGAGCCTGGCGGTGGTTGACTTGAAATAGTAGGATGACTCACGCAGTGAAGTTCAACACATAGCGTCTGTGGCTACGCCCGTTATATAGCATGGCTCAAGGGTACGTCATCAGCTGACATGAACGTTACCCGCTGCTCTCGTGATCCGAAACCCAAACGTGGCCTCGCTGTGCCGACCCAGACTTCGTACACCTGCAACTCGTCTCGAGCGCACTGTTTCTCGGAAAGCTCACACCTGTGCCGGCAATATCAGGTCGCAATCCACGCGGCCTCTGTTTGGATGATGCTAGCCGAAACTTGAGGACTGCAATCCATGCGTCAGTGGCGGAGGGTCAACAGGAAGGACCTTCACAACAGGGATGCCACCGTATAGTTTTTCAAACCATAACAGAAGATAAGACATGTGTTCCAGAATGCTTCAGGTGGTCCACTATTCTCGAAAATTCCAAGTGACACTGCCTGTACGATCTTCAACGAGGTAACCTAGAGGCTACAACGAAAGTACATATTGTCCGTTCATACAGCAGCGTGGTAAAGTTTCATGTTCAAGGCCACACCTACAGATCAAGAATACCAGTTCATTCCACTGGGACGTCATGTGATCAATGTTGACAGGGGCGTCTTTATTGGACAGGGACGTGGTGACGTTTTGATGGGATTTAGGATGACATAGAATTTATTTAGAGGTTGAAGTCTTTGTGCATCCCTCGTCAGACAGACAGGATGTCAGGGAAGGGACCGGAGTCAGTCCTTGATGGATTGTTTTTTGAGCCCATTGAAGACTCCTCGTCGTCTGAAACCACTACCTTCAAAGCAAATACGAGAAAGTAATTTTGAGATCAAAAACTTCCACTTCCAACTTCAAGCTTCATCTCAATTGGCGTCTCAAACAAATTTGAAAAAATGTATTGCAGTATCAGTATTTCTGTATTTGTATTTCTGCCCTCCCTAAAATGTGTTCCTGTATCTGTATTTCCAAATACTTTTTGCCTCTATTTAAAATGTATTTCCGATACGTATCGCGATACACTTTTACAGATATATTTCAGTATCAGTATTTTAGCTACTATTTTAATGTATCCCAGTATTTGTATTTCCAAATACATTTTTGAGTATTTCTGCCCAACCTGCTTCCTAATTCAATTTTTACCTTGAATCGCGCCCTGAACGGGTAAATCCACTACCGTAAAGTTAAGAAAAAACGCCCACCCAAAATGAAGAGATAAATGGTGAAAAACATAGGGTGGGCTATCTTTTGGGATGCCACAGCAAAATTTTATCCAAAACCAGCTACAAACTATGTGACGCAGAAACTGATTCCGCAGATCGCGGACACCGTAAATTCGCGTTTCACGATGCGATAAACACGCGAAACCCGCTACAAACTTGCCTGTCACAGGAACCGATATTGCACGCACAGATCGCGGACAAAAAGGCAGGAATCCGCTACAAACTCGTATGTTACGGGAACAAATACCACAGATCGCGAACGCAGCAAAATCTTATTTCACAATGCAATATAGTACACGCGGGACAAACTCGCGTGGAATGGAGATCACACACGCAGATCGCGGACAAAAACGCGGGAATTCACTATAAACTCGCTTGTCTGATGTGCCGGTACTGCAAATTGCGCGGTTGATGCGATTCCCGTCGGACATTGCGTGACGTCCGACGGTAATCATGGGGTGGGCGATGTTTCGGAATTTTATGTTACAGATATTTAGCCAGAAAAACGGAATGGGCGACCTCTCGGGGCGGGCGTTCTCTCGGAGCTTTACGGTATATGATAAAGCATTTAGCAGATACCTGCTGATGATCCATAAAGAACTTTGAAATTAAGCGCGACCACCATAAGGTATACACGAATACAACAGCACGCGTTTAGATCTCGGGTATATCCAATCATGGTGGCGAGTTTATACAATCGGTCAATTCTAGTTTCGGATTCCTTAGGTGAGGCGAAACAGGACGGAAGCAATAAACATTGTACGTATGTCAAGTCAATAATATTATAAGTCATACCTTGCAATCAGCTCTGTAGATGCGGCACTCCAATCCACTCGTCAATCGAATCGTTTTCAACTGCGCGCGCACAATCTTTCATGAAACACGAAGCTTCTCTTGAACACATGGAGAGCAATGTAGCGGCAACATTCCTTAGTCAAACTCGCTGAACAGGCAGCGGTGCAAAAGAAGCACTGATCGAGGTACAACCGGCCACATGCATGTAGAATTTCAAACAACTTTTGCAATCTTTTCTCCGCTGCTTCTTAACCAGAACGGAAACGTTCGCGCTCCTCCATCTCACCACCCTAACTAGAAGAGACCACCCGGAAAGCCCACGACGTGAATAGCCACAAATCAAGGGATGACAAGTGCCTCTGGTCCCGGCTGAGGGCGGTCTTTCAATTATAAGAAAACACACAAACTAGCAGAACGACACAGACGGTTCGAGCGAATACTCTTTCTCAAGTGACGGGATCCAAGAAGGGACAAGTGGGCGATGGAGGCAAGGCCAGTAATTGGGTTGCAAAAAAAGGGGAGGGGAGAGCAAATGGGCCTAAAGTCGAGACCCCGCAAGAGTGCATCTGGGAGTGTGACGATTCAAATCAGAGGGGAAGGAACCGCATGCTTGGCGGCAAAAGAGGAGGTTCAGAAAATAGGTTGTCCCGTAAGCCTGCGGGCGTTTGGGGCGACAATCACCAACAACTGTCCTTCGCGAAAAGCATTTGCTTCCTCTGCCGGACGAAGAAAAGGGAAACACTTTAGAGATGCCGTGCTTTGTTAGATCTGCGTGCCGGGTACGTACACAAATGTCCCCATCATCCCAGTTGGCGAAACCAGCTTGGCAAAGCAGGGTCATCCCAAAATTTAGTTTATTTTTATTCTTATTTTTCTCTCGAGCTCCAGGCGGTTTCTGCAGCAGTTTTCGCTGTGCCCTTTCCGTATCAGGACTTCGGACCCTCTTATGAGCTGCAAGACGATTTGGCGGTCGTATTTGCAATACTTTTGCACATAAATCTGAGAAGTAACTGTAACGACGTTACTCTTTACAGTTACTTTCGAAAAATAGTAACCCTGTTACAGTTACAAGTTGTTTTCACTAAGCAGTCAGTAACGAGTTACAGTTACAAGTGACTGAAAAAGTAACTAGTTACCGGTAATGGGTCACTAGTAACTAGTTACTGCCCAAGACTGGAAAACCGCCCAATGTATAATAAGGTGTCCGCCTGAACATAGCAGGCTGGCTCGCCAAGAACTAAATGGTGTTTCGAAAACCAGACACCGAAATACAGGCGAGAATGCCGCGATTCTTTGACGTCTTCGACGACCACCGTGAAAGCGGCGCTTCAGCACAGACCGCAGTGCGATATCTCCCTTGACAAACTGTGTCGCCTGCTAAGGCCTCCTCCTTGCTTGGGAGTTGGGATACTTTATTCCCTCAGCTTGCTACATCCGTAGGCAATGCCTCGTTCAAGAAAGGCTTTCGTCTCGTGCAGACCATCTCCCTGCCTCGTGCTTCGGCTCTCCCCACGGAAGCAATTACACGACCCTCTTGGTTACTCAAACCGCCAAACAACAACTAAAAAAAAAGCGCAGCTGCAAGAAAAAATGAAGAAAACTAGAAGAAATCCTTGAGTACTTTGGGAAACGTCACTGCTGAAAATATAAGCAAAATGAAGCCGGCTGGCTGGGTGGACAAAAACAGTGCACTGCGCATTCCCTCACATGGCCACCCCGCGAGGGCCATATGGGAGGACCCCAGGAAAATGACGGAGGAGGGGAAGAGAAGAGGTCTCCCTGACTGCCATGCAGACCGCAGGCGCCGGCTTTTTTCCTTTTTTTTTTCACCATTTTTTTCGGAGGTGCCGCGTTGTCCGCGGTGTACTGATACTTTGCATTACTTCGTAATTTTTTTCTGGAAGTTCGTGGGCGAAGGCTTAGCCGCGATTTGGTGAATAACCAGCCGTAACAAAAACAGAGCCACGTGGAGCTGAGCAACAACGGGAACACGGTGGGGAGGGGGTAGGGGTGCAGGCATTGTTCAGTAGGCCTTGAGCCAAGCTGCCGTTGTCCCCCGGTTCCGGGCTCAGCATACTGCCCAGCACCCCCTGGAAAATATCAGCGGGTGCTCAAGCTGCCGTTGTCCCCCCGGTTCCGGGGTCCCTGCCTCCATAACAAAGATGCTTCGACGCCATGGCGATGAGACAAGGTGCGTACATGGGCTCTTTTGTCGTGTTTTACAATGTGAGGAATGTGAACTGAAAAAGAGTCCGAAAAAGGACTTAACACAGACATGATTTCCTTCAGCACCTAATATTTTGACGAGCCTTACACAAAAAGTATGTCTTTAGCTCGCACTTAGGACATATTTTCTTGTACTGCAACATGGGGCTAAACTGCTGATGAGCCCTGCGGTCCTTCGTAAGATGAAACGGAGTGTAGTCCAAGCGCGAAAAGCAGGACACCACAAAAGGGCATCAGGCACTCGTGAGCACATACCAAAGAAAATGAAATTAACATAGTTCATTTAATTTAATCGTCCAAAGATATTTTGTATTATTAATATTGCAACTCGTATCTCAGAGCAAGCGCGCCCGTGGCTGAATGGTTGTCGTGCTTGGCTTCCACGCAAAGGGCCGAGGTTCGGTGCCTGGCCGCAAATGCACCTTTTTGTTGTTTCTCTAAATGTTGGCGTAACTGGTAAATTCGAAAACGCTGTTGCTTGTTCAAGGTCTGAATGTTCTACGTGCCAAACCTTCTACGCCAATTGTTCCAGAAGCCCACGAGCTGGAGTGAGTTTGGCCCCAGCACTCGATCCTGCTCTTACGCTCGCTATCGGACGCCTGCTGGCGCTAGCCTTCTTATATTTTGTTTTGGGCACAAGTTCGCCCCATTAAAAGTTTCGTTCAGTCATTCGTTGCCTCATCAATTGTCATTTGTGACAATTGATGAGGCAACGATTCGGAAATGTGAATTAATATTGGGGAATGCAGTGTATTTTGCTTGTGATTAATAGACCTTTTCCCCGAATCGAAGCGCCCCTGGTGGCACGGTGGCACGAAATTAATTCTGGGTACCAGTTGGCCACTTAGTTTTGATCTCAGTTTCAGATTTTGTTATGATCATCGTGTCGGGACAGAATACACTGCTTGTGTTTTCATTGCTGCGACTTCCTACAAGTGTACAATACTGTAGGCGTTGCCGAGAGACACTGAAAAAAAAACCTTGGCACTGTTTTCGTGGTTTCCGATGTGCCGGATTTTCGGCAAAAGTAGGCAAATGTAGAATGATGCATTGCAACGTCCTTGCTGGTGCCCCGTCGTGCAAGCGTGTCCGCGCGCGTGTGAAGAAAAAGTTATGCGGGCTTGGAAGTTCACGTGCTTGGCTGCAGGAGTACAGACAGCGGCTGTCTGATCGAAACCGAAACCATGTCACACCGCTCCGTATCCAACTGGTTCCCAGGGTGCAACACGCACATTGTTGCATGGAGGGATATTTTAAAGGGGTCATGAAACAATTTTCCAACTTTTTCCTGTTTAGCTTTCCTCAACTCATAAATCACGCACTGTACCAAACAGTTCAAGAAAACGGAAAGGAGGGAGTCCGCTCTTGCTCGGACTCTCGTTTGTGTGCCCGGACACAGACATTCTCCCCCTAGAAGATTAGCCCGTCGCTCAAAATTCAGACAAAAGTTACTTTCCCCACCCCGTTCACCCCGAAGCTGACAGTGTTGTGGAAGCAACGTGCTCCTTGGGCCAGCCACACTTCTGCCACGTGATGGCTCTCTCGCACATACCCACGCGCAGAGAATGAGGTCAGGTGATGAAAGGGTGGCAGCTGATTGGTCCAAGTGCATAGCTTCCACCACAATGTCAGCTTAGCGGTGAAGGGAATAAGTGAGGTCCGGTGTCGTGTGACGCGCTTTGGGGACCGCGGATGTATCACAGTGAAAAGGCAGAGAGCTTACGAAGGGAACGAGGTACGAAATAGTCAGCTGCGTTTTCAAGTTTTTGTACCGAAAGTCAGGCTTTTGACTTTCTACCTTTTTTTTCTTTTGGCCCAATGAACGATGTGCTATAAGTAAAATCCCAATCTAAACTGATTTATCCCAGCCCAAAATTCGTTTCATGGGCCCTTTAAAGTGGCGGCCTATTGGGCTATGAAGCTTGTAGAACATGGTGTGACAAAAATTTGTAAGGGAAGGAATAACTAAAAAAATTCATCGTGTTTTTTTTTTTTGTGCTTTTGAATTTTTAGATTTGTTGTTTGATTTTTCTCATCATTGTAACTTTAGGAATAACACTCGGAATGGGTGTCGGTGGGTTGGAATCCACAGTGGAAATCAAAGTGCGGTCTTTCGATGCCCAGTAACCTCTGCGGGATGGAAAGAGCGTCTAAACTCAAAAGGAAAAGCAAAAATTGGAAGTGGAAGTCGCTGCTCGAAGTTCAAGAAGACTGACATTTTTATTTTTACGTTCGCTACTCATTATATGTAACGATTAGATTCTGACCTTAGGGGATTCGAGGCAAGGCACCACTGAGGCAACTGCGTTATCGCCGTACCGCGACAACAGTTCGATTAAATGCTGTGCATTTCAATGAAAAGCACACAATAAAAATAACGGAATAGAATACTCACAATGCGCAGTACGCGTGGCTGCAGCTAGTGGAAAATTAAATGTTCTGATCGCAATTTGTCCTGAACGACCCAACAGCGCCGCCATCTTGCTGGTGTCCCAAATGCACTGATGGATGCACAAATAAGGCCACAAAATTTTGCAAAATCCACATTGGAGCACCCTCATTGTACTAAGTGAAATACGTTTATTTGTTGTCGTTCATAAGAACTGTTAAACGTAAAATAGTTCGCCATAATGGAAATTCTTTTATATTTGAGATTCGACACTCCCAATCATTTTTGTTCATTAGTAGAAAAGCCGACGAGGTAGAGAAAAGCATTTCTGAGTGCTGGCCGTGCTGGCCCTCCTGGCTTCATTGCTTAGTTGAATATCTCTCCATGACAGAGAAGAAAAAGAAACCGGAAGTACAAATTAAGACACCTAGTGGTTGAAAAGTAAACTTCAGGAGCCAACATGGCGGCATGTCGTCTGTGGTGTGCCGTGGAGAGGTAAATTATTCGTTCCTTTCCTGTATTTCGCGCCGCCAATCGCGAGTATGTTAATACACTCTGCGGCAGGACGAACCCAGTTGCAGTAATATGTAGTTAGTCGCTTTAATTAGTCCAGCCATGCGTCGGTAAACGCTATCTACCGAGCGCCTTTCTTTTGGAAATTGTTGTCTAGCCCGAGGTGCGGATAAAAAAAAAATCAAAACAAAAGATGCCTACTCATTGTCGGTTTCTTTTGTGAAAATAAGTAGGTGAGAGAAACAGCCGGGCTACGGTTTTCTTTACCGCTTTTCGTGAAGCGCGTGCTGTCGTAGAAACCGCGTCCTCCTGCCCGTTGTCGTGTGTTGCGCAAGACGACAAAACGACAAGCTATCATGCGGCGTACCGGTAGGCCTACGTTCCTCGTCGGATATTTTTTTCGTTTTTTTAAACGGAACGTTTCGACAAGATTCGAGCCCTCGCCGTCGGCTCGCACGATCCTAGCTCGATGATCAGGCCTGTCCGCGCGAAGGAAAGAACGGGCAGGTTAAATATCTTTAGCCTTTTCGTCGGTAAAACTCGCATCGGCGAGTGGCCCAAACGTTGAAGCGCTCATCATTTGTTGCTTCCTTCTGACTCCGCACTTGATACATTTCGCGTTGGGTGAACTAGGAAACTATTTGTGTAGCAGTCGTTAGCGGTTTATTATGTGAGAGTTTTTGTCTTTAGCTTGGCGAGAAACGGACTTTAAAAAATTGGTCCTGGCACTCTTTTTTTTATTTGTTTTTTCTTTTACCGTCTCGTGTGCTGGGGTTCGTCGGCGTGTGTCGGGCGTTGCATATCGCATCGTTTACGCACGACGTGCTACTTCTAGGGTGTCGGTATTCGTTTTTAGCAGAATAGACGGTGCTGTATAGCTCGCGCTGCATGTCACCCCAAAAGTGTCTACTTTTTTCTTGTGTCGCGGAATATTGTGTGTGTGTGTATTGCGACCTCGGGAGAAAAGTGATGAGTAATCGTGAGCAGTGCAAAACATCGCCACGTTTTGGCAGGTCAGTCAGCTCGACGCGTTGAACGGTCGCGTTAGTATTTTACCAAGCGAAATTGTGTGTCTCTTCTGGGAAGCGAAGAATTGGTAGACTGACGATGTTGGGGCGATGGCGTATTTCGCTCACGTGGTTTGATTGAGATACGATGTTTTTGTTGGCGTACGATGTGCTCTTTCTGGAGTTTACGCGTGCTGTTCAAACATAGTTGTCTCAGACGTGCCGAGAACCGTTGAAACCTGTTTTGTAGCTGTTCAGTTTCTTTAAAGAAAAAAAACGTGTTGAGCTTCTGTAGGTTCGACGTCAGGCTGCAAGGGGTGGCATTTTAAAGGCTAGTACTTGTATGGGTTGTGTAGCAAGTTGATTAATAGTACCGCGTGCGAAACTTAGAGCCTCGATTGCAATATTTGTTTCATAGCACAAAGTAGCTGTGAGGATGCCTCATCCTGTTCACCCACAGCTGCTATCTGCCAGTTGCGGATCTCAGTGTTGAAGCACAGATGTGCAAAAGCTGCTACCTGCAATGAAGTAATGAACTGCTTGATTTTAGCGGTTGTTTTTCTCGAAACTGACTTATTTTGCTTGTGTATAATCAATCAAAAGCTATGGAAATTTTATAGAGTTCCCGACGTGTGTTGTATTACGACCTGTCGCTTACCAGTTGCGAGTTTGGTCACATCTAGACAAAGCATCAATGTGCTAAGAAAGGATGGATCAGTTACATTGTTCTAGTAGGACTCAAATTCAGTGTCATCTTTTTGTTTCCTGTATGAATTTCCTCTACAACATGTTCTAGGCATAGATGCATGTCATTAATTTAAAATTAGAGGTGTGCCTAGAAACAAGTGTCAAGTAGATTGCCCACATTTGAGGCAACAGCTGTATGCCATAGTGTCTTGTTTTGAATGGGAGTTGTGAACAGGAACAAAAAAAGATTGTGCAGTGTTTTATTCCCTGGTTGCAGAGCTTCTACTACTCTTCATTGTTTAGGTGACTAAAACAAATCTACAGTGTCCTCAAACAAAAAAAAAAAAAGTTTGCGGTGTTTTTAAGATAGCGGTTAGTTCTAAAGCTTTGTCATCTGGTCTGGACCACTATACTCCGTCTCATCCTACGATGGACTAAAGCCCAATGCTGCAGGCAGCCACGTCCAATAATGAGCCTGTTACAAACCACGTGGTATATTTGCTCCGTTGGGCGTATCGAGTGCGCCGAGATACGTCATGCGGAGGCGAGTTTTTCGTCTGCGTATGGAGCCCTCGCGGCGGCTCCGTCTGCTTGCTACTGCCGAAGACTTCTGAAGGGATTAAATACCGCCTGGAAGTGATGGGGCGAAGAGATCCCTGGATCAGAACCAGTGGCCATTAAGAAATGAAGATGAGTCGGATAGGGTATTCGACGCGGGGGCGCATGTACGGACCGCGTGCAGAAAGAAAATGTGGGTTTGGGTATGTTTTACGTACACGAAATTTGGATTGGGTTGGATTGTTATGGCTAAGGCGAAACGACTTTATGTCAGTGTTGCCTGCGCGGCGTCCAACTTCTCAAGCAGTTGACATGTTTACGAAATAGGGCAAGAACGTTTGTGAAACTAAATACCATGTACCTTTACTTCATCAATATAAAATAGCGCGCTATCATAACAGAGAACCATATCCGTTAGATTAGTGCTGTTCGTAGTCTGCGTATCGTAATTTCTCTCGCGCACTCTTTCGCAATGCGGATGCATGATTTTCTGAGGCAGTGCGCCGTCCGCCAGCCTTCGGGCCCCTAGTCCATCGTAGGCTGAGACGGAGTATAGTGCGACATTTGGACAAAAAGTAACTGTTCAGCAACACATAATTTATTTTTCTAAAAAAATAAATTGCAAATCTTATTTTTTTTGCTTTTTTTTGTTGTGGGGGGGGGGGATGCGCTGTAGGTAAGAAGCGTGAAATGCATGTTTTTGTTTGCTTGAACGTTGGAGTTGATACATGGGAACTTCTTCAAACAGATGTACTTGGCATTGTCTAACATACTGTTTTTTTTTTCTTTCTGCTTGTCTTTGTGCAGCACATCTCACCACTAAAGTAACTCTAAAATTGCAAACTCCACCACCAAGAGGCACTCACATGACAAATCTGGTTTGATCTACATTCCAAAAAAAAAGAAAAGAGAGACTGCGCCATCTACGAATTCGAAAGAAGCAAAACCGTCCATCAGAAGACGTCAAAAAAAAAAAAAATAAAAAGGATACCAAGTGCTCCAAACACAAGAAGTCCCCTCCCCAGAGAAACAGGGCAAGCAAAGTCGAATCAAGGGAATCGCAAAAGTGAACGCCGTCATCTTGTCCTCAGGAAGTTTCAAGCTATCTTAGCAAAATGGCAAGCTCAAAGTGGCAGGTGAGTTTCTTCGAAGGGTGTCCAATCGTGATAGGAGACTATAAAATTTTCCGATGCATAAGTCTTATTGTTTTTACAAAATTTCCGACAGTGCCTTTTATACAGCGGTGCAACTCGTGTGCATTGTTTTCTTCAGGTATGAACCGTAACCGCAACTTTGTCGTGAGGGTTATATTTTTCTTGTTCGATTTGTTGGCGAGGCTGTTAAAACTAGCTCCCGCTTGTGCATACATCGCAATAGCAATACGCACATGTAGGCTTACCGATGCACTTGTTGCCACATGGACCGCAAAAATATATCTGACTCGTAGAAAGGTGCGACTTGTATACCAAATGTTTTGTGAAAACGCCCATTTATGAGGAGGTACGTAAGTCGCACTGATTTGTAGACTGGGGAGTAGTCACCTTTTTTAATCGAAGTAAGACAGAGGAATGCATTGTCCTTGTTTCCACGTCCCCATTTCTATGTCCTGGTTTTTGGTTGTTTCTGCCGCTTTCCTTGTACTTGCCAGCTAGCCCAATTATGCCATTTGATTTTCTCATTAAGCTTCTCAGCTGAAATGCAGTCAAACTGGCTTCTGATAAACTGCTCTGTTGCGAAAGCTATTTTTTAAGCGAGGGACATCTATGCACGAAGTGTCGAAGACTGGGCCCCATTTGTACCGATTCATTATAAAACAGTGCACAAAGAATGGTGACACAAGACACGTGACAGACGAGCACTCATTTGTCACAAGTGCTCTTTTGTTCCCGTTCTTCCTGCACTCTGTTTTGTAATATGTTTGATTTGTTTTCACAGGCTCTCTGAGTGGGGATTACTCTAAACTAGCTAAAAAATTCAAGCTGTTACTCCAAAAAAAAAAAAAAAAAAGAAAAGGAATTAACATGAAAGCGTTGAATCCTGTTTGACGGTGACAGCGCAGGGAAAACCACTCTCACACCATACACTCAGGAAGACAAGCACACGCGCTGAACTTACAACTCTTGTGTATTCGACTACTTCATTTTTCTCTTCAACGTCCGGGTTGACTTTTCCGAACGTGATAAGTAGAAGAAGTAGCACGACATACAAGGAAAATTTTAAATACACAGCAAAAGAAAAAAAAAGGTATAATCTAAGAACTTTTACAAATCGAATTTGTCCCCTCATCGCTATCATTTACCGTAAAATTCGAGCAAGCGCCCCCTTGCACGCAAGTCAAAATTGCCTGCAAAGTAGGGGGCGCTATCCCGGAACGGCACCAAAATTCAAAATGGCGACGACAAAATTTTTTCGCCAGAAAAAGAAAAAAAAGCGCAGTGCACACAGATTTAATATTTTATTTATCTCTGAGAACAGACTTTATTAGGCCAAAGATTTGTCACTGCTATGTTAATCACTTTCAAAACCATCAAAAGACTCCTCAGAGTCGGCCGCAAGAAAAAGTTCGCAGCATTCCGCGATGTTTCCCAACTGCATGCCGTTGGCTATTTTGACAGCTTCTTCAAAAAGAAGCCGGTTGCTAATGGCTCATTCTGCACTTCTTTCGTGCTCCAGGTATTAAAAGAGCGCGTCGTTCACGTATTCACTGAACACCGGCGCGCCGTTACTTATCTTTCATCGAACTTTGGCTTTCCCGTAGTTTGACTGTAGCAAATTGTCAAAATTCTTGTCCCATTCCCGTATCCGGTCGAGCTTGATGGGTCGAGACGTCTGGTGTACGTCTTTCCCGTTTTCACAATGCCATTGGACGACCTCGATTTCCTTTGCCACTGTGTAAGAATGCATAGCCGACCTGACACCCCCAAAACAAAGCGACAATGGCGCGTAGTGACCGGGCTGATCGGGCTGCAAAGTAGGATTGGATTGGATTGAATTCTTCGACTGAACTTCACACGCCAGTGTTGCCTGGGCGCGGTCAGCGCGGTGTGTGATACGGGTGCGGAGCGGGGAGGGGGCGCTTGCCCGGAACGGCGCGGAAATGTGAAATTAGCGGTGAAGTTGGGGGGGCTCTTGCACGGGTGGGGGCGCTTGCTCGGAATTTTACGGTAGATGAAATTGAAGCTCCTTGGTTGACAGCGCTTATAGAAGGACTACTTACACACTTGTGTAAGTGCTGAAGGACAAGTGTGTAAGTAGTCCTTCTATAGCGCTGTCAGCCAAGGAGCTTCAATTTCTATCTAAATGATAGCGATGAGGGAGACAAACGATTTGTAAAAGTTTTTAGTTCATATTTTTTTTCATATTTTTTTTTTCTTTTTTACTGTTCTTTTGCTGTGTTTTTAGAATTTTCCTTGTATGTCGTGCTACTTCTTCTACTTATCACGTTCGGAAAAGTCAACCCGGACGTGGAAGAGAAAAAATGAAGTACTAGTCAAATACACAAGAGTTGTAAGTTCAGCGCGTGTGCTTGTCTTCCTGAGTGTATGGTGTGAGAGTGGTTTTCCCTGCGCTGTCACCGTCAAATATGGTTCACCAACTCGCCCAAGCATCTATCCTCTCAAGTTGAATCCTGGTCTGGCTGTGTTGGCGCTGCGAGAGCCGAGAATTTTTTCTTTTGCCTTGCAGACGAGCTCTGCATCGGGAGAGGAGGAACCTGACCGTTCCTCTGCGTCCCAAGGTCAAAATGGAAAATCTAGCAACGCCTCGCGGGGAGGCCGGTATTGTCGAGAAACTGCTGGTGAGTGGCCATCTCTTGAGCCGCAGACACTGCTCGTACAGCGTGCAAAAACACACGGTGTTCGCTGAAGACACGATGAGAGTCATCTACGGACACGCCTAGCTTCGCACATGCGTATGCTTCGAACAGTTCTTGTGCATCCAATATGACGGGGCCATCGTAGTACGAGGAAGAAGCACGCCTCGGGCAGTGTTTGCAGGCCGTCTTTTGCGTGACGTATTCGCTGTGTGGTTTAGGGGTTAGGTGGTGACCTGTCTCTTTGTGGTGGTCTGCACCTCTTCCATCCATCTCCCTTGCTCTTCGAACAAGGAAAAAAATAAACCCTAGGGAATTGTTCTGGAGCTGGCAGCACGAAGACATACGATGCTGCTCGCTCGCGGCTTTGCCTCGTCAGTTGCGTTCTGTTCTTGAGCGGCTCGGTCCGACGCCAGAAGTTGTGCACTCAAGGAGTGAGGTTTGTAGAATGCCGCTTGCTGCACTCCAAAACAAAATGCGTAATTTTTTTTTTTTTTTTTTCATTAACTTTTCAGAAAGTGCGAGGACAGTTATGCAGTAGCAGTTGTTTCGAATGATCGTCGGGTGTTGGTTGTTGCGTGACGGCAGAGGGTGGAACGAGTTTCGACAGTGGTAGCTTCGAAGAATTTACCGGTTTTGGAAACCAGCGGCTGCTAAAGCGTACAGCTGTTCTATGCCCGTTTTTGTGCTGCTGTGGCAAAAAGAAATTTTGTAGTTCCTTGAATAGGATACAAACATTACTGTCATTCGTTTTGGTAATGATGGCTTTGTTGCGCTTGGAATGCTTGTATACAGTGTGGATGACGGTTAAATATAATGCACTAGCAGCAGCCAAAGAAACCACTTGCATCATTCGTGGGCCCTGTCTGGCAATGCCAGGGTGCTGCTACTTACGGAGGCAGGCACAGTTTCAAGTTTCACCGTTGGATATCTCAGACTTGCTTTGGCCACCGCTCACCCGTTACATTTAGCAGTTTTGTGCGCTGCACGTGTTTTTGTTGAACAACCATTTGTAATGTACTTGTCCTTTTTGTGTACGGTAGTACAATACATTTTAGTATCTTACTGTTTAAAAAAATGTGCACAGTCTTTGTCAGCTTTACTTCTAAACGCAAGTGTTGATATTCCGCCCCTTCCTGATTGGCACCTTGGTATTTAAATATGGGTACTTTTGTATTGTTTTATTACTGCAGCAAACTTGTAGTAAAGTTTGAATAAAAATTTGTGTCTTTGCGTAAATTGTGAGCAATTGTATTACAGTTGAACCTCGGTTTAACGAAACCCGATTTTACGAATTTCCTGATTTAACGAACAAATTCGAATTCCCCACGCAGCCTATGCACGAGGTCTCCCTTCCTCGATTTTACAAAGTTGCCGATTTAACGAAATATTTAACAGGTCCCGGTGACTTTGTTAAATCGAGGTTCAACTGTATATGTACTCTCAGTTAACATATGTGAGGTGACTCTAGCTAGTTTATTTTGTTGTTGAGTAGCCTTACATGTAACTGACCGTAATATCCCGAGAAATGGCCCACCTAAAATTGAAAGCAAATCGAGCAAAAATAAGGAGTAAGTTAACTTTTGGTGTGCAGTCAAAAAATCTTGAAAAAATGTTAGTTTGAGATTTTGTGACCTGCGAAACCTGTGATCGCAGTGTGGCGCAATGAACTTAAGATGACCCTCTGCCCTCTCCTGTCGTCAGTGTTCGCTTATCTCCCTAAGTAACGCCATCTCTGCCGAGTCACCGTTGGCCGGGGCCCCGCAGTTACCAGAAGTGGGCTATCCTTTGGCGTTATTGCAAAAGAATAGCAAATCATGCCAAAAATGGGGATTGGTTATCTTTCAAGGGATATTACGGTGGTAACTTTTTGATTCCACATTGCCCTAGCACTAAAACTCACTTTCCAAAACACCTGAATCAAAAAAAAAAATTTATGTAGACATGTTGTGACGTGTGTGAGAACTTGCTTTTTTGTCTGCCATAGTATATTAAGCTGTCCTTAGAATTTCATATTAAATAATCGCTTGCATTGTTAGTTTGCTTCCTTTTTTTTTTTCGTGTGCATAAAAAAGTATTTTTAAGCACTTTTTTTTTTTTTTAGGAAAGTGTTTTGCAACGTTGTTGAAGTCCTAATTATTTACTTTGTTCGGCGAGATTCAGGTGCATAACAATTGATGCTCAGGCCTTTGTAAATATGAAAGCCTGAGACCGAGAACATATAGAAAAGCGGACAGACATAGGATCAGTCATTACCTAACTCGTTTTTTAAATATAATTACAATTATTCACTTGCATTACATTTCTTTTTTGCTTTTTTATTTTTTCTAGCATTCGTATGGATTCATTCGGTGCTGTGATCGGCAGGCAAGACTTTTTTTCCACTACAGCCAGTTTTCAGGCAACATCGAACATCTCAGACTAGGAGGTGAGTCACCCTCTATCGTCGTCTCGTTCACTGTTGGTGAACAGGGGGAAGTCGGGGTGAGGTGCGTGGCGTGAATCGCAGCCTCCCAACGACCGTCCCGCGTCTGTTGCAGACCCAGTGGAGTTTGAGATGACATACGACCGCAAGTCGGGCAAGCCCATTGCAAGCTGTGTGGTGAAGATCTCGTCGGAAGCAATGTCCGGCGAAGTGATGAGCGAGGAGGTGGCGTCCGGTTTCATCACCACCGAGGCCAAGGACGGCACTGAGGTCTGCCCAATGGTCACCTCTCACTCGCTTGCTAAAGTGAAGCAAGCGTGAGGACTGTGCTGTCACTGTCTTCACACTTGCTAACACGACTTAAATAGATATAAATGCTTCTTGCTAGCAAGACCTCGCGAAGCTCTTCGTTGAGAGGTTTGCAAGCCACGTCTGTTACTGTGGCATTCGCCGTTTTGGGTTTGTCCGAGCTGTTAAGTTGTTCTAACTAGACCGTGCATAGGTCATAGTAATGAGTCATTGCACAGAATGTTTTTTTTTTTTTGTCAATCTTGGTTTTTAGCACTGCACAGGCAATCAACTTCTTAACGTGGCTTACCTCCACCGACCTCGTAAGACTGTTTTATCCATTGTGTCGTCTTATTGTCATCGGAGTTGATTTTTAAAGATACCAGGCCCCTGCAAAGCACCATCAGTGTGACAAAGGTGTGAAGCTGTGCGCTTGTCTGCCTGGCTGTTCTTGCTGTGGACAGCTTCTTTGTGCATAAAAACAAATGTAAAAAGGCTTATTTGATCAGTCCCATTAAAAGGGGGAGGGGGTGACAGAGTGAGAGAATGGCTAATACTATCCTGAGCAATATGAAAGGGAACACAGAAGCGACTAGCCTCGAACCGTACTTGTGTCGACACATTGTGGTGACTTTTAGAAAAAAGGGTGGAGAGAGAGTAGGGCATCACCTTCTGCTTCTGGCACCCCCTCCCTCCCCCTCCCCCTTACGACTAACTGCCTCCTGAATATCGTGCTTCGCACGGCACCTGACAATGACAAACATGCGAGGCACTTTTATCCGCTGCCACCTCCTTCACGTTTTCTGGGCTATAACGTGTGCCTTCGATGCGCCAGACTCTTCAGCGCTGATCCCAACGAGCGGAAAACGTTGACTCGTCCGAAAACACAGCAGTCTTCCATTCGTTCACAGTCCACCTGCAGAGGTCAATTGCGAACTCCAAACGAGCTGTCTCGTTCAATGTCGTAAGACGAGGCTTCCGGGCGGCTACGCGACCGTGCAGTCCGACTACCCGAGCCTTTGCCCGCATTGTGGTGTCACTGGCATCCAGTTCGAAAGCACTCCGCACATCCTTCGCACTTTGGAATGAGTTGTCATTAGCAGCAGCAACGATCGTCAGGTCCTGGTTGGTGGTAGTAGTGCCGGGTCGCCTGTTGTGGGGAGCATCTTTTATCCGGCCTTTATCTTAACACACTTTAATTGTTGAGTTCACGTTCACCGTCTTTAGTCAATGTCCTTTTAGAAATGCAATAGTTTGCTGGCTGCACCCTTTCAGAGACAGCTTCGCAATTTCCTCTCAATGACTATGAAGTGTTCTAGCCATCGTTCGCAGCGGTCATTGAATTGAGAAAGACAGCGTTGCTACAGTAGTTGAAAGAAGTGTCGCCGTGTCGATTGGCCTGACTGAAAGAATACAACGAAAGTAAACCTGCCTGATGCTTGGCGATAAAATGCGTGCGGACAAATAAACCAAGTAAAAAAATGCAATCGTTATTGCTAGCACCAAGTGCATGCTGATTCACGATGACATAGAGGCACGTATGTAATAGCGCGCGATGAATTGTGCCGCGCGGAAAGCAAGAGGGAGGCAGTGGTGGAGGGGGTGCCGACAGCTGAAGGAGTTCCCCACTCTCTCCACCTTGTTTCTGAAAGTCACCGCGACGTGTCGCCGCAAGTATTGTTCGAGGCTATTTGCCGTGCACTCCTGTGTTCCCTTTCCTATTGCTCACGATGGTACATAGATAATGTGATTGACTGCAGTAGTGTATTTTTTTATATAAGTATATAAGACAACCTCTTGCTATGGTTTTGTACTGGTTCACTCAGACTGGAGAGGTCAAACAGAAACTGTAAGGACCCAAAATGGTGGCAATTGTACTAAGTTATGAAATATAGCTTGGGTTATAAAATGTTGCTCTCTGAACTCCCACAGATTAACTCACCCTTGAGTTCACTGTCACATTCATGCAATCCCCCAAACCCGCTCCCATGTTCACCCTCTTTCCTGCTTACTCTCACTCACTCATTCTCACACACACTCTCACTTGCTCACTGTCATCCACTCATGCTCCTCACACCCACGCACTCTTATGCCGTATTCACACTGGCGGTTGAATCGCGTTCGCAAAGCAGTTGCAAACACTGTTTTAACCTGTCCTCCAAAGAGCATGTTCGAGTGAGTGCTAGAAGACATATAAAGCTTCTACCTACTACACCTAAACGCCCTTTAAAATGTGCATGACTTTACGGAGACATTGTTTGCATTGCTCTTTTCACTCTCAAAACATACAAAAATGCAACAAAGCTTTTCTTTTTGTGTGTGCAAAATCACCAAAATATTGTATGTTTTATCGACCTTCGGCGCTTCTATCCAGTCATGAACCAACTAGCCCAACTAGACATTTTGTTGAAAAAAGCATACATATTTTTTTCAATAATTGGAGCATGCTTTAGCATTTCTGATTGAAACTAGGTAAGCAGCCAGCAGGAACAAGCTGAAAAGTTCAAAGTTGCTTGTATAAAGTGAAGCTAAGATAATCTCGGAACAAGTTGAGTCACATGTGAACCTGCCATCGCCCCTTTAGGAGCCCCTGAAAAGAAAACTTTTTTTTATTGGCAGTTTAATTGGGACACGCGTGTCAGAAAATTAATTTTACGCAAAACAAAACATTTTTTAGAGCAATATTGACGGCGCGAGACGCGATTTAGTTTACAGTCATCTCCTTTCCACTTGTTTTCTCTCTCGGCACTTCGGGCGCTTGGAGGAGAGGTGGATCAGCTTCGCTTTTACGACCGAGATGGTCATTCCGGAATGACCTGGGACGTCATGGACTTTGCGCGCAGAACTTCAATTACATCTCTCACTCTCAATATTGCTGTAAAAAATTATTTTTTTCGCATAACATTTTTTTTTGCTCAAGTTTGACATGCGTATTTTAATTACAGTTTATAAAAAATATATATTTTCTTTTCATGTTTTTTTTAAGGGCTTAATACAAATTTCAAGCATGTTTGACAGTGAAAACAAGCGGATCCGATTCACAGTTGCGATTCCCTTCACATTCGCTCACCCTCACATGCTCACTCACTCTGCATTCCCACATTCATTCTCACTCACTTTCACACTCTTGCACGCTCTTTCTTGCACACACACTATCATGCTCACTCACCCCTCACGGTCACTTTCTTACGCTTACACTTCACAGCGCACATAAGAGTCCATGTGCTACCTCTGGAAGTTACGACCTTGTTTCAGCGCAGTGTGGGTGTTTTTTTCTTTCTGGGAGTGAGCTTTTGAAGTGTGTCTGTTTTGTGTGCTGCAAAGTGTAAGCACGAACCACCAACCCATCCAAGCTGAAGTATTGACCACTTCCTTGCGCTCGCCCGTTCTTATTCTCTCGCATCCGCATGCTCTCGCACGCTCCCGTGCTCACTCACTTGTCCCCTCTCCAGGGACGCGTGGCTTACGAGCGCCGTGGCGAATGCTTCTTCCTCCCCTACACCGAATCCGACGTGGAAGAGGGGCGACGCTGCACCAAGGCGACGACGTGCGCTTCGTTCTCGCGACGTGCGAAGACACCGGTGCGCTGTGCGCCCGCAGGGTGCGCCCGAACACCAGGCGCCGGTCGCCGCGGCAACGAGGGGCGCGGACGACGTCTGCTCTTCACCGGGGGCCGCCGGCAAGAAGGGGTCGTCGCAGCGCAAGCAGGGAGTGGTGTGCGCGCTCAAGGATACCTTTGGGTTCATCGAGAGGGCCGACATCGTCAAGGAGGTGAGCCTCGGCTGTTGACAACGTGTTGTGTGCGTGCATTTAGTCAGGGAAACTTGGTCGGTCCCAGTGGGCGTCTGGTGTCTCTGTCGTAGGAGAGACATTTAGCCAGTGTGGTATCACCGCTAGCCTGGGGTCTTTGAAGTCCGGAGGTTTTTTGAGCTACCCGAACAAATTGCATTTTCTGACTAACCCGACTTTAGTCTTCACGGTATGCTATTTATTTTCTCGAAATTCAAAATAGCAATTGAGAGAACCATAATTGAAGATGATGCCGAAACCGCCATTCAAATTTCTGCGCGCTTCAGTGGTGTGACGTTGCAAATGGTACAGACTTTCAGGTCGTGCAGGTAGTCAGAGTGTGTGGAGCGTTTTTGCGTGCTTCTCTCAGTGAATCAGCCACCAAGCATTCTTTTCCCACCATCAAACGTCTTGTAATCAGTTGGGAACATGGCTTACTGCCCACTTTTTACCATTTCTGTCGTCACACTTCAAGGTTGCCAGTACAGACTTCCGGTTTGAGAAACACGATGAAAATGAATTGTTCTGAGCGATAAACGAAACTCTAACTACTTTCAATATATCCGAGTCAAAAGCAGTCCAACTGTACGTAAGGTAGCAGTAGCACAAGACTACCAAAATGCAACCTATCTTTCAATTTAAAATGCGCTTCATTCATCTTTTTGTGGAAGTTGTCGTGTGATTGGGAGGGAAGCAGGGGAGTGTGTGTGCGTGTGTCAGGGGGGGAGGGGGTTAGGGGAGGTAGCTGCGAGTCGCACTTTAACACGTGAAGAGCCGCATGCGGCTCCCGAGCCGCAGATTGGCCACCCTTGGTATAGATCATGTTCAAATAAAAACCTCAGCGGGCATAAATACCCTGTGAAAACCACAAAAATAAAAAAGATTTTTGTTTTATGATCAGATTTATAAAGAAAAAATTTTATTTTGAGGTGGCCCTATCTTTTTTGTTTGAGATGCGGGAAGCACCTCCTGATCTTGGCATTGGTGCAATGAAGCTGTACAGATGCCTACAGGCTTTGCCAACAGTTAGGCTCATAACAACGTAGTGCTTGGCTCACGGTGGTGCTTTGACAGGGCAACTGGGATCTTCTAAAATAGTGCTTATACTAGAACACTTACCATATTTTTTTTTACTATAGACCACGGCTGGTGTACTGTTTGCAGGGGCAAATTTCGTTTTATAAAAAGGTTTCTCTTTTATAGTCTGCACCCAGTTCATAGTCCGCACGCAGTGCATAATTTTGTGCCCGATGCCTTCCTGCATGTTAATCTTTGTACGCAGCACACCTTGACATGTGCCTGCTTTAGTAGATAGCAAAGAAGCTTGTAGCACAGAATCACCATTAACATATTGTGTCATTCACAAAACTCCGTCTTGTCTTATCATTAAGGTTGTGCGAATATTCGAAATTTCGAATCGCAGTTTTGAATAATATAATATTCAATATTCGCTTCAAGAAGTTCACTATTCGCGTTTTTCGAAGTGTTTATTGTGGCAAGTTAGCCCCGTTGAGATCCCTTCTTACCGAGCACTGGTGCACTGTGGAGAAGCAATACCCGCGGAAGCGAGCTCTGCGGGTGTTGCTTCTCTGCATTACATCGGTGCTCGGTAAGAAGCGCACTCCAACGGGGTAAGCACCGCGTTCAACATTTGGAAAAGTAGAAATATTGCAATTGCGTGCTTGGAAGAAAAACATACATTCAAAGACACTCAAAGCGGGCTGGTGCACGTGTGCTGGCTGTATTTGAAAATAAATAAAAACTTTGTGTATGTATATACTTATCTACATTGTAGTAAAAGTTTAAAAAATTAGACTGATTGTTATGCAAAAGTATATGCTAGGCAGAAATGCCCTCACAATCTGCGTTCATGCGCGATTCTTTCTTAACTCGAGATTAAAGAAATAATTTTACATGTAGAAATATTTGTAAATTTACTCACTTGGGTATAGTTGGAAATCTCTATAGGATTTGTTTATGTCAAATCCGTCGTTTACTTGCCATCCCAAGGCATCAGACCTTCTGAGGTCACAGCTCATAAATATAGATAGATTAAACTTAGCTTATAAATGAACAAGTGGAACAACTTTCACAAGTTTAGCTGGGTTTTTGTCTAAGCATATTGCAATATTGCAATGGTAGTGAAAGGCTTGGAAAAACTATTCGATATTCGAATCGAAAATATTTGGCCAAAACCATTATTCGCTTAGATTTCGCTTCGAACTCAAAATCCACTATTCGCACAGGACTACTCATCATAATGAATACTCTACAAATAAATCCTTGCACAGTCTGCACCTGTGGATAGCGCGCATCACGTAAAATTCAAACTTAAACATGTGCGGTTCGCAGACCATAGATCATTCCAGTGAGGGCTCTCTGGGCGGCGCCACTTTGTTCGATCGCAGTGCCATCCATATACGTCCGGACACTACACCGGAATCATGGGGGTAAAGAAGGAACGCGCGTGTGGCCCGATCCCGACGGCAGACGTCAAACCGGCAGTCCTCCACGCGCATCTCGGCCGACTCGGCAGCAAAAAAAAGAAAAAGGCACACGCCGTTTTCATTGTCTGGGCAGTTCCGGCGTGCCATACCACCGGAACCACCCAGACACTGAGGCTCATGTCCCTCCCTCCTCTTGCCCTAGCAGAACGGTCGGTAGTTCGGAAAATACGGCGTTTGCGGGAACCCAAATTGTGAACCCACGTTGTGGACGTCTGCATGAGTCCCGTCCTCTCCCTCCCCCAGATCTTCTTCCACTCGAGTGAGTGCCGGGACTTCCGTTCGCTGTCGCTGGGAGAGGACGTGGAGTTCTCGGTGCAGCTGCGCAACGGCAAGGAGGTGGCGTGTGGCATCGTGCGCCTGCCCACGGGCACGGTGGTCTTCGAGGACACCGGCACGGAGCTGCTGGAAGGCACGGTGACCGCCCTCGCGGACCGGTCCAGGCAGGGCGGCGCCCAGGCCTCGGCCTCCTCGGACCCACTCCCGGGACGTATCGTCTACACCCTTGGTGACAGGTGGGGCTGCCCCTGGAGTAGTCCGTAGTATGGTCCCTGCGAGACACCTGTCCGGAGGAAGCTCCATTGCTCGTGCACGCACCTTTGGTCGAGACGGATTTAGAAAAGGCGTATGCCGTAATATCCCCAGGGATGCCTTACCCCTGAAAGATGGCCCGCCGCCTATTCTTGGCTCGGTTTGCTATATTTTTTAAACATTGAAAGATAGCCCACTCCTAGTAACAGTAGTGTTCTGATCAACAATGGCCTCGGCGTAAATGCGGCTTGTTAGCTGTGGCGGGATACGAGCGAACGTTGCTGACTGGGAAGTGCAGTCGTCTTTGCTTCGGTGCCCTTGTCACGATAACGATCTTGAAAAAAACACATGACCTAAAATAAAATTTTTTTTTACTTTTTTTGATTGCACAATAGAAGTTAATGCACTCCATATTTTCACCCGATTCGCTATTCATCTTAGGTGGGCTGTCTCTTGGAATATTAGGGTAGCTTTAAAGATGGTGAGGGAAAAATGGCTGGCTGGTCTTTTCCTGTCCATCCGTTGGGCGGAAAGTGTGGGCACCCAGTTCGAAAAAGGCGCTTCCGTCGCACGAATATAGATTTTTAGCTGTTTTGCTATACATTTTTTACCTTTCTGCTTTTGTATATAAAGTAGGAGTACAGGTTTGCTGGGTCACCTTGCGCCGTCCGGGTTACCAGGTCCGGACGGGGTGACGAACTTCGTTGTGGGGAGCTGGGTAGTTCCTGTCGACGACGAAGTAGCTTCCCTTGGCTGTCGACGACTAACTCAGTTCGGCCTGGGAGTTACTTTTTCAATAACCAATTTAATACTTTTGTAGTGAATAAAAATAAATAAGAAAACCAATACTGCAAAAGGTAACTTCCTCTGTTTTGTGGTCGGGAAGGAAGTGCTCGGGTGTTAGCTTATCTAAGCTCAGGAGTTAACTGGCTCGTGCGATTACATCCTCATTTCGGGGACAAAAGTCTTTCGGAATCCCACAACCTAACTCGATTCCAGAGCGTTATCTCTGGAGCTCTAGCACAAACTAAACTCACTTGCTGCGTTTCCACCCAAAATCACTCGTTGGTCTATTCCCTTTAAGTGGACTGGCGAATCCTCGACGCGTCGTCGGACAGGCATTTCCCACTAACCGAAAGGCCGCAGCCAATCGGCTCACCTTCTCACATGGGTAAAGTGATTACATTCCCGCGTGAGGTCCTGCGTTCTGTGTATATCTCGCGGCCAAAGGTCAGCCGGGTTCGGATGCAAGCAAACTATATCTAGAATTCGCAACGCGAGTCAGACAGCAGACCCCGGTGTGGATAGCGCCGACTGAGCCATCCCGTCATTCATTTTGCCAGACGAGGTCTGACATTGTCGTTCGAGTTGTGTGCATTTAATCATCTGTTCGGGGCAGTCGGTCTAGCCTCGCAAGGTGCCCTAGGACAGTGTCACGTTCTTTCAGGGATTTCCCCAGACCCCCCTAGTTTTCCCTGGACACCCCCCCCCCCCCCTTAAAATTTAAAATTTTTTTTTTTTTTTTTTTTAGATGAAGTAGAAAACACCATTTTTCAGGTGTATATATAGAGAAAGGGAAACATACATTACGGGTATGAGCATTTGGTTAATAGACGTCTGTAATTTAGCTAGTGGACTAAAAAGAAACAGTATTTATCTAGCCTCGCCTCGCATCGCCCTTCCCCCCCCCCGAGCCATTGGGACACCCCCCTTGATTAGAATCCTGGGGAAACCCCTGCGTTCTTTTCTCAGTGTACCGTAAGGCTATGCAGCCCTTATGGCATCGCGTGGAAGAGTGGCAATGGCCACTACATACGGTAAGGATGCCACTAATATTACGGGAGTTAGCGATGCGACAGGGAGGCCACTACACGACCCCACAGCGCTATGAAAGAATGCTGCATGCCACATCACCTTTTCAAAGAAACTCGTCTCTAGGCTCAGCTTTGGGAGGACGTGCTCTCACAGTTGTAAACTCAGCTTTGAGGGCGTTTCATGCACGCTTTATTTGAAAACACTCCGTCTGTTTGGGCCGTTCTTGTGGTGTAACGGCGTCTCCTGCAGAACCGAGCGAAGGCCACATTCTTGACCAGTAAGAGAGACTTGTTGTAAGTGAAGCAGAAGCAATAAGATAAGTAGATGGGCTAGCCGGTACCTTTCGATACCATCACAAAGAACCCCGTGTGTATCCTTTTGGTGTCAGTCTTCTTCGGTGCTTGGACGGGATTGAAGCGAAAGGGTGTGCTTGTGCATGCAGGGAGCTGGACATCTCGTACGGGGAGCGTGACCCCAAGTGCGACTACTCCCTGCAAGTGGGTGACCGGGTGCAGTTCTGCATTGCCACCGACAGGAGGGACGGCCTACAGCGCGCCACCAACATAGAACTGGTCGACCAGTCCTTTGCCAACGAGACGCGCCAGGTGGTGAGTGGCGCCACCCCTTGGCAGGACGGCTCTGCTTTCTTTTGCCCCCTTTTTGAGGGGGTCGTTTGGAAGACGTTTCGTTTCCCGGTCGGCCGCTGACATTTAGATTCCTCAGCAATCTTCTCTTCGTCTGGGAACGGCATTTGTTTTTGCCGGTAGAAGTGGGGCTGTAGAGTATGGCGGTACAAACAAACTATCGTGGACACGGCTGGCTATAACCTTGGTAGCGCCGTGGCCTCTACTGCTTCGCGTCTAGCAGACGACCGATCGCGGATGCGACCACTAACTGGAGGAACAACCAATCTCCGAGAGAAATTAATGTTTGATTCTTCTTGTAGAGCGTGACACCGAGAATGCGAAACGGCCACCGCTCGGGCGTAGGCCGCTGTGTCCACGATGGTACTCTTATAGTATTCTGGAGACAGTACTTTTAGTGCGTCTCTATCGCAGCACAGGTGTGCTCTTACTGCCATAGTGTCTCAGAGACTACTTTAATGCGTCTGTATTTTCTATGAAAGAATGTTTTAAAATGGTGCTGGTATGAATTAGTGGCCTCGATGGGGGATTTCGTTTTCTGGATAGGATTCTTCTCTCGATTTGTGTTCTCGTTTGGTTTCATTGCTTACCTCGGCTTCTTGAACTTGGTTCTAAAGCTAGTTCTTAATTTGAAGTGCTCAAGCGCCTCTATTCAATGGGTATTCTTTGGCATTTTTGCAGACTTTATTTTTAACTTGTCTCAAGAGCAAAATACCGCAGGGATGGCAATATTGAGTGATGTAACTTAATCAAAATTATAACTCTGCTCTCGATCCCGCAATGGTAGAAATCCGAATTTACAGAAGCAAAAATGTTAAGGCTGCAAGAGAAGACAGTTTGCTTTGCGGAAATGGGGTGAGGGTCACGCTCGTTGTGAGAACTACACAATTGAAGACTGTTCTGCGGCTCCACTCTATGTACTGCAGGAAATTTTGACCAAGTCGATTTTAGAGACTTGTTACTTTTGCTGTTCGTGTTGCTTTCCTTTATCCTCTTCGTTATTCTTTTTGCAATGTAGTCATCTTTGGTATGGGGCAACTTTGTAACTAGATCGACTCAGAAGACAAAGAGTAATTTGGGTTCGTCTGCAATGTGGTTGTCTTCCCCACTCCCGTGTCTGCCACCAGGGCGTTGTGGCAACGGTGAAAGAGACCTTTGGCTTCATCAGCTGCCCTGCTCGGGACAGCCAGATCTACTTCAAGACTTGCGAACTTTTGGATCCTGAAGTCCAGCTACACGCCAGCGATGAGGTGGAATTTACAGTGGCCCAAGTAAGGAACCGAATCTTCTGCAGGCTTCCAAGCGCCCTCTCCTCTCCTCGGATCGTCTTGGCTTCGTCTGCCTGGCTTGGCCCGAAGTGGCTTAGCCTGGTCTTGCGAATGTATTCGTTGCTGGCTTGCGCATGGCTGTGGATTGCTGCAGGATCTTTGAACCCAGTCTGAGCCTGCATAGGTGCAGTGGTAGCAACACTGCTGCTAGGCTTTGGGCTTGTGCTTTTATGGCTTGACTTGTACTTGTCTTAGCTGAAGGCTTGGAACATAACTTGGTCTCAGTTAAAAACGTATTCTTCCTTTTAGTCCTTTGTTGGTCAAGGCATGTTTCTTTTCCCATTTTCCCTTCATTTCTTGAGGTGCTCCTCTTTTTCGTCAGAAAGGAACAGTGTTTTGGCTCCAATGGAGCTCTTTTTCTTCTTTTTTTCTCTCCAAAAAGCAGTATGAATATTTTGTTTGACCTCTTTGTAGCTAATTGCTGGCATGCACTCATTACTTGCTTGCTTTTCGCATGGTGGTGGTTGTAACAGTTCAAATGAGTTAATCTTATTTTTCACTACTGCTTTCGGTCAACCAATTGATATCACTTGTTGGCTTTACTTTTTGACTGATGTTATTGCTGGAGTACAGTGCAAAGGTTCAAAATGGCAAGGTCATTGGCTTTGACTGATGGATCAAAATGCTACGTGGCTGCTTAGAATATCATTACACTTGGGTAAAGTATGCACGGGTTAGAGAAATGGCTAGCGTTGCATTCTTTTCTGAGCATCTCAGACCGACGTTGGCTTCAATATTACATTGAGGCAGAGTGTTTGTTAACAGGAAAAGCTTGGGAAAGTCACGGAAGCTTGAGACACAATTGTGTTAGATATGCCAAGCTTTCTTGGGGGACTTCCGTGTTATACAGGGCAAGTGCCCACCCAAAATTTGGAGGTTATCTGGAAAGACTGGGGCATGGGTGCTTCTTAGAACCTGCAGAAGGGGCGCATGATAGGGGGCTCCACCGCTTGGCACTGGCGTGCTCGTAGAAGTGGCTGAGGTGTAGAAGCATCTTGACTATACTTCGTTTCAGCTTAAGTACAGACGCAGCCAACGCTACGAGCGCGAGCATGTGGCCCTGAACAGCATCGGCTGCGTCTGGACTTGGGCAGAAATGAAGTATATTGCCAAGTGGACTCTGAAGTCTGGGGTGATTGATATGACCTTCGCTTATGTTTAATGTTAGGTGTTTTATATTTAAACCAATCAACAATCTAATTTTTTCGGTATTCGGTTTTAACCGAAAATGGTCAGTATTTTAGGGTAGTATGGCACAGCTGAGGGAGATTGGAGAGGTGAGGGGGGTGGAGGGGTCTTCGTCGTGTGACCTTGTGTCTTACTTTTTTATTGAGTTGCAAGTTATCTTTGGGGTTGCCCTACGTTACCCTTGGGAGGTTCCAACAATAAACAGTTCCTTGTTGGGGGGTGGGATTTAAAGCTTTCCTCTCCTTTGTGATCGAGCCCTGCGTTGCAAGTTTGCGAAAAGACAAATAAAAGAAAGAATGTGTACATCCTTGGGTTTGAATGGCAATGTCGCACTTATCTGCAAAAGACCGGTAAACTTTCATATGTATATGCATAGTTACCAAAGAAGCTAAATATTTTTTCACAAAATAAAAGCTAAAAAAAATTATGCCGATTTTTTTTTTAAATTGTAAAATAGAAAACGTTAATTTTAATTTTTTTTTTTCTTTGAGGCAGGGGGTTGAGCATTTAGCGTGACGTGGGCACATGATCCGCATTTTACTGCACAGTACATGCACAGTTTCCAAGAACGGAATCATTGGCCTCCGTTTCCAAACCTTTGAACGAAGAGTGCGACGTTCGCTGTGTCGTCCAGTTTTACGTAGTCTGCGGGACGTCTTTTTTTTTACGTGGCTGCACGTGCCGTCTGTGGCACGGGTCTCAAGGGTGGGGTGCTGGGTGCGCAGGACCCGTCTTCCCCAAGCCGCTTCCTGGCGACTCGCATCCGGCGTCTGTCGTGCGACGGAGACAGCGACAACGGCGGACAGCGCGTCCGTCGCTCACTCTCCAACGGCGACGGCTCCTCAGCCCTGAACGGGTCAGAGGCGGACGGCAAGGGGTCCCGCAACGCGCGGGTACGTCTCTTTCTCCGTTGTTATCGGTGGTTGATCGATGCTGGGAAGGCCTCGCTCACATTTGCAGCCGAGCACGACCGAGAGACCAGACCGGCTTTGCTTCCTGCAATCTTTCAGGACCGGATGCGCTATGCAGCGGAGCTGGTCCTAAGAGATTGCAAGAAGCTTAAAAACCGGTCTGGTCTCTCTCGGTCGTACTCGGTCGCAAGAGTGTGAACGGGCCTTTAGATGGAGCAGTGTCAAAGGTGCCACACTATTTTTTTCTTTCTTTTTTTGTCATCTCCTCGATTTTTTTAAATAATTTTTTTAAGTAGACACCAGTTTTCGGAAGGGTGGTTGTACCTCTCTCTATTGTGTTATAAAATGGGCTTTGAAGTGCTGCTTGCTTATGATTAAGTTACGGTGAATTAAGACCTCAAGTCGCTGGGGCATCCGTGCTTCGCCTTGTCGTTGCAACGCTACTTTTTAATTGGTTCTTGCACGGTTTGCGAAGTGCAGTCTACCCGGCGACTCGTGGTCCTAACTCGGCGCAAGTCCTCCCAATGTAGTCGAGCGTTACTTTGCGAACGTGTCACAAGACAGGTACCTAATTCTCCGCTTTTTTGGGACTGTGACTATGTAACTACAATTAAGTCTCCCGAAAGGAGGTGGCCATTCTCTTGTCTGGTCCGTGGATCCCCAGTTGGCAGAGTTCGAACGCCAGCCAAGGTGGCTGCAAAGGGTCGTAGGTTTGTTGCAGAGAAGGTAACCGAGATTTTGGTTTCGTGTTGGGTCGTTAAAATACCCTCGGTCCTCCAACGGGGCGTGTCAGATGCCCTCCGCGGATCTCCGACTCCGCCCCGTCTTGTGGGATCGACTGCGACTTTCTTGCTGGACGACGGTTGCAGAAAGATTCCTCGACGCAGGGCGAGGCGGGCAAGGGTCGTGCCGGGGGCCGCAACGGCTTCCGCTACACGCACCGCGGCTACATTGCCGCCCTCAAGGAAAGCTTCGGCTTCATTGAGAACGAAGAGCACAACCAGGACGTCTTTTTCCACTTCAGGTGGGTGGGCGGGACCGGGCCGGTTTCTTTCCAGCTGTGTCATTGCCGGAGTCTTTAATTTGTGCATCGACAGGTAATTCCTCAGTCTGGAGTACCAAGACCATTGCGACTGGGTCGAATCGAGAATGGCACATTGTGCGACGCAACTCCGATCAGACGTCAATGCTTCTTTGCATTTTACCGAGGCAAGCTATTGACCAGGGCAAGTTTACAGCTTGGGTTGGAGCCTCGAATGAGCATTCTCTAATGCAACGGTGTCGCAATGTTGGTTTCAACAATACCCTTTCTATTGTAAGAGAAAAACGGTAAAAGATAATTACCTCAGTCCTATGTAAACGGACCGAATTGCACAGAATAGGAACCTGAGGGGTTTCTATTCTGACAATCCATCTTTCCCACTAAATTTAGTGGACAACGGTCACGTGACATTGCCCCTGTGGTGTTATGTGCCACCAATGTCGCGACTGTCGTGCGACTTCGAGGGATGTCACATGGTCCAGGCTTCAGTCCATCTAGCTGATTATGAAACTGGAAATGAGGCAGTCCAGCTGGATTCCAGCTGAACCCAGCTGGGATTCAGCTGGTCTGCCTCATTTCCAGTTCCATAATCCAGCTGGAAGTGGACTGATTTTCGCCTGGGACTGGTGTCAAGTTATGTGGTCATGGGACTTCAGATCACATAATCGCGTAACACCAACATAAAGTTACCGTGATATCCTGAGAGATGTGCCATCCCCCAAAAATAACCCGCCCCTATCTTTGGCACGATTTGCCATATTTCCAACAACACTGAAAGCCCACTTCTAGTAATTGCAGGGCCTTGTCCAATGGTGACCTCAACATTGCCGACCGGAAAGGGCAGTTGTCTTTGATTCATCGTATCGGATTTTATGCTGCAATCACAATTTTCGCTTGTCACAAAACCTGAAACTAGCATTTTTTCAACTTTTTTTTTTTTTATCTCGCATTGAAGGTTAGTTTGCTCCTTATTTTCATTCGATTGACTTTATATTTTAGGTGGGCTATCTCCGGATATTACGGTGCATGACCACGTGGCTGTTTTGTCAAATTACATGGTCGTGCAACTCTCACGTCATATTACATGGTCGTGCGACACCGATGTCAAGTTGCATAGTCGTGAGACACCGTAGCATTACGTCGCATGACCACGTAACCCATAGCAACACCGACCGCTTGATAATCGTACGCCAATGTTGTTGCATTTTTTTGCCAGAGTATAACGCTTGGAAACTGCAACATCCGCGGCATATCTTTTAGAAAGTAAGCCATCCACCAAATCAAAATTCATCTTTTTACAGCGGAGCTGTGAACGGCTAGTTTCCCCAGTATCGTGTCCGCGAGCAAACAAATGTCGTCACAGAACTCCAGACAGCTGCTGCCATCTATGAGCGATTGCGGCAATCAGACAATTGGCTTGCCGGGTTGTCTGGTGACTGCCGTCACTTATAAATGGTGGCAATCTTTCCAGCCTTTCCACTCTGGTTTTCTCCAGAGTGGAAAGGCTGAATTTCTCTAGGCGTCGTCCTGAGGTCGTCCTTGAGGTCGTCCTGAGGTCGCCCTGAGGTCGTCCTTGAAGTCGTCCTTGAGGTCGTCCTGAAGTCGTCCTTGAGGTCGTCCTAGACAATGTCCCTGAGGTCGTCCTAGGCGTCATCCTAGACGTCGTCCTCTAGGCATCATCCTTGAGGTCGTTCTCGACGTTGTCCTCTAAAGATAACAGCTTCGCTTGTCCTCCATCTTCACGTGAGGTGGAAGCGCTCTAATTTTGTTTTTGACTCATGATTTGCTGCGCCCTCTTTGCTCGTGCAGCGTGTTTGAGGGCAACCCGACCCTGCTCGAGCCGGGCCAGGAGGTTGAGTACGCCCTGAGCCACAAGGGGCCCAAGCGCAGCGCCGGAGTGCGTGCGCAAGCTGGCTTCGCGGCACCCTGGGCGGCCAGGACACGGTGCGGCCGGAGCTGCTGAGCGGCACGGTGGAGCGCCCCGTGCGCTGCTTCAACCCGGACCAGGAGCAGTACGCAGGGCGTGGTGCGCCTGGCCACTACCGGTGAGCGGGGCCGCTGCCGTGCGGCCCCTCTTCCCGCCTGCGGCCTCTGCGCACTGTGCGACGGTGGACCCTCATTAATTCAGACTCGGACTTTCATGAACCCAGGGGAAAAAGTTTTTTTTTTCTTCTATATTTACGTTATAATACAAATGTTTTTATTTGCGGGCAAAAGCTGAAACTACCTTTGTGGGATGACAATCATAGCGTTTGTAAGCCGCCTAGTGTGCGCTCCCAGTTGGCAACCTCTGGGCATCCCCGGAGCAATACACTAGTCCGCAAAAGTAATATTTTTAAAAGTAACTGTTTTGTGCGTAAATGTTGCACAATATTCCATATGTGTACTGCTGAGAATGATTTGCAACTAAACGAATTAAATATCTGAAGTTTATGTTTTTATTAATAAATGTAAATGCATGTGGTTTGGTGAAAACACGTACATCCGCTGGCAACACGGCTGCGGCACTCAGTTTTTCTGTGTGATTTCGTTCCCGTAATGGCCGAATCACGTGCTTCGCTGCTTTCCTCAACCAGTCGCTTCAAAACGTCCTTTCGCAAAGGCACATTTGGGCGTCAGGCGCGAGAGGTCGTGATGAATGCCTACTTTGAAATTCGGCAGGAGACTCCGGCCGCGTCGTACCGCGAATGCGTTGTAAACAAGAAAAGCGTCTGGGCCGCTACAACTCACTGATACGCGACGAAATCAGGGCACTCCTTTACCTGCCGATCACATTGAGCGCCGAGAAGCTGGTGGAAAGGACTGCGCCTCGAACCCTAGTATATCCAGACAATACAAGGAAACATCAACGGCCGAGTCATCGGGCGCCTTGCAATGTATACTTACATCTCGAAACTATGCCGAAATGCCGAACAGGTGGAAAGCTCGGACACAGACGCCAGCGGCCAGCCTACGTACTGACATCCCCTGTGACTAAATTTCATAACGTGAAAGGGCATTTTTAAACCTGTAGCAGACGATACCGTTGACACCCCCGTAGCAGACGAAATAGTCGGCGAACGCGGGCGGCGCGGACGACCAGCGGCGCAGCGGAGTGATACAAAAGTGCAGGCGAGATCGCATGACCTATTGCCGGCGTGTGATTGGCTCCGGCCACACGTAGCTTTGGCTGCGCTGTTGAGCCGAAACGAGAGACGAGTATAGTTGGGTACAAACATTATCATCATCATCCCACAGGGGTACAGTTGCGGTTTCGCCCGCAAATTGAAAAATTCGTATTTAATGTAAATATTAGAGAAGAAAAAAAACTTTTTTTTCTACAATCATTTATTTTGAGACATGTTTATTCTAACTAGGTAGAAAATAATTTTGTTTTCTTAGATTGAGTACTTTTAAGGGGCACTCAAGTGGAATCTGAAATCGACTATTTATTAGGGGTGTGCGAATATTCGAAATTTCGAATACGAATCGAATATTTTTCTTATTCGAAACGTATTCGATTCGAAAATAGCATATTCGGAAGTTCTCGAATATTCGGCCAAAGCCGAATATTCGAAAACGGTGAATATTCGCACAAACTGCGAATATTCGAGCAAGTAACGAATAATCTGCCTGCCACACATTACCTGATAAATATGTTTATTCACTGAGAAAGGCAGCAAGACAAGAACAGTTTTGGTTTCTTTTTCACCAATCCCTTTGTTGTGTGGCACTTGTATAGCAATATGTGATGTAACTGCGCGTTCCATAAATAGATACAATAAAATAAACCTCGAGAGTGAAATATAAATATAAAATAAAACTCGAGAGTGTTATCTAATATAAATGTTTGAAAATTAAAAAAGAAAAAGCTAGGGACAAGCAGAACATTGCATCGCCATTGACAACAACTCCTGCCACACCCGCGCAGTCAAAACTATAATGTCGCGAACCTGTCCAGGTTAGAGTTCGATCAAGTTCGAATTTTTCGAACTTTCATCGTGATGTTCGACAAAGGGTCGAGTAAAGTTCAACTTTCGTGCGCATGCGCAAAAATAAAAAAAACTAGTTGATTTTATCTGGCGGAGGAAAAGTGCAATATTTGTTGGGTTTATTGGCATCACTGGTTCACATTATAACTAATGGAAGCGTTAAAAGGACATATTTTCGCTTTTATGTGGTGTAAATTTGGTAGCCATTTAATGAAATATAAAATAAAGTACTTTCTAAATTATTTGTTTCCCGAAATTCGAAATATTCGTGTAGCAGCCGGGCAACACTGTCTATATGTGGAACTTCTTCGAACTTTAGTGAAATTTCGCAGGTTTCGCGAGTGAAAGGGTCTTTTTACTGGCGGAAATGTTGTCACGGCGCGTAGGGAGCGCTTACTTTCTGAACACGTTGAGCAGTTAATTTCCCTACACGATAATTTGTAATGAGTGCATTACTAGAAGTATCTTTAGCCTGTTGCAGCCCAGTAAAATGCAGTTCAATTGATTCATTTTAAAAAGGCAATAAAACCTACTGTTACCTCTTGTTTTGCAATTTTTTATTACAAGACACATATTCGATATTCGATTCGATATTCGAACCCCATTTTTTGCCCTATTCGTATTCGATTCGTATTCGAAAATTTCAATATTCGCACACCCCTACTATTTATGGTGATAGCTCAATCTACCGGCTCTAAGCATCCTACAGAGATTCGAAATTACACTCATGTGTGGCTGATTTTCCTATTAAAAATCAAATCAAAGGTCATGACACACCCCTCTTTCTGTAGCCCTGGAGCAGGCATTGGGGTGCGCGGTCCGACAACGTTTTAAAAAAACAATTGCGGTATTATGCCTCCTACACACAAAGATTTGATGTTTTTGTCAAAATATAATTCACAATGTGCCTAAAAGTGCTACAATGGTAATGTTCTGAATCTCCATGCAATTAACTATTTTCATTGGTCTAATTTTATGCGGGTGGGGAAACCCTAAGGAGCTCCCCATAGGAAAAAATATTGCCCGTATATTTTTATTGCCGTGAGTATTTTACTTATATTATTTTTTGTTATTTTACGTTGATACTTTTTTTACACACAACTGCTCATTGCAATGTTATCAAAATGGGTAGCCAGAGAGCCCTCATATTCCAACGTGCCTGGTACTAAAAGTGAGAGCTTTCAAAGAAGAATGTTCTTTTATGTTCGACAGACTAAAACTATTGCTTTCTAACATTTTCGATTTATTAAAACAATCGAGAAAAAAGATAAACAATCTACTCTAGTTCCAGTCAGGCTCTAGACATAAACACAACAGTGCAGAAAATTTGTTTGAAAGTAGTTTGCACCGTTCATAAACAAGGGTACATATGCAAAAGAGCAAACTGAAAAAAATATATTCAGTTTATTTTTTGTGTATCTACAATGTACTATTGATAACAAATCTCTTAAATTTCTTGAGCCTTACTTAGGTTATGGAAGTTTTGGAACCCACTTTATTAATTTCACTTCCAAGCTCTCGCTCCACCTTCATTGACCAGAAATTTATTTAAACATTGTACATGTCAAAAGCATGATTCATTATACCAGGCATTTTTTTAGTCGGTTCAAAATATTTGAGAAAAGGTGATTGACTAAAACAATAGCTGCCTGCGCAAAGCACATCATTTTCATCGCTGGTGTGTTTTAGTGGTGGATCACACCTCGTAAAATAAAGGAGCCGGGAAACGTTGACGCAGACGACAGAGCTGCCCCGAGGGTTTTAGTCATCTGCCAACAGATCCCTCGTGCCGTTTACAGTAGTTAGACTGATATGCCCCCGGGTAGTCCCCAACATACCACTAGACAAAGGAACGATCGATGCCTAACGCCTGCACCCGGTTCTGCGTGCAGATGAAGGCGAGACCGCCCCAACCTACGAGTTCGGCATCACGAGCCTGGCGGACAAGCATGACCTGCTGCAGAAGGGGACGTGGTCCAGTTCCAGGTGGCCGTCACCGGGGCCGGCGTAGAGCGGGCTGTCAACATCTCGGCTGTGCGCGCTCGCGTCCAGGTCAGAGTCCTTCCACTGGGCGGCGTAACAACCTTTCCGCGCACGTTCACAGAGCAACACGCACTTCAACGACTAATCTGGCCATGCGTGCAGGGCCTTAAGGCTCTGTTATACTCCGACGTAACGCGTGCGCGCGTGCGAGCGCGTCACAGCAACGTCACGTCGGCGAAAACCCGACGCTTTATACTCCGGCGTCGTGGCGTAACCGACGCGACCGGCGGCGTTCGACGCAGCCTGACCGCCTCGACGCCAAAATGGAGCATGCCGTATTCCGCGCCGGCCGCGCCAGCGACGCCGGACCAGGATGCATCACGCGCTGGCTCCCGGCAGCCCTCGCACGGGAAGCGCGGCGAATACGAGCAATAGCAGACGACAGGAGCACTACCGTGTGGCGTTATGTTTGAAGAATCGGACTCGGTCGTCGAGAAGCTGATCGAGGGAATTCGTCCTCACCCGTGTGTCTACGACACGAGGAAGCTTGAGTACCGTAGACCTTGCGCTTGTCAAAGATGTACCGTATGTACATTGACCGCCTACGCTTGCGGCGCAGGTGGTGCTCCAACAGTGCAAGCGCGAGTTTTCGTCGTGCAAGGTACGTCCACGCCATCGCTCGAACTTGGCCCTCAAGAAGCGCGAGAATTCTCGTCTGCTATTCGAAACAAAAAAGAACCGGAAGCGGCGCACTCTCGCAGGAAACGTGCCCTCGTAGCCAGATTCTGCGCATGCGCCGCGCAGGCGGCCCACTGACGCGCGCCGCGGGAGTCGCCAGGGCCGCCGGAGTATAGAGAGGGCGAATTTTGACGCGCGCGGCGTGACTGACGTGACGTAGCCGACTTCGGCCAGCGTTCGCTTGCGCGCGCGTTACGTCGGAGTATAACAGAGCCTTTAGTGAGGCTGGACAGCACGGTGTCGTGTTGGCCGTTTTCAAAATTCTTATTGATCTTTCTCCGGGGTAAGGGTTTTGAACCTTGGCGGTTTAAAACCTGCCTGCGTCCTGCGTTTTTCAGTCTGTCTTGTTACGCGAGACGTCTTCGCCGGAGTAACTCGGAGCCATTTGGGTAGAATGTGGAACGAGGCCATGGTGTCGGTGACTTCGCGGTTTCACGTGACATCGCACAGACTTGTATGCGTTCTCGTTACGAGTAACCAAATTACTCGTAATCGATTACCTTTTGGAGTGATTTTGTGGTCGTTTGATTGCATTTATGAGAAGAATAATCCAATTACTTACGAAAGTAATAAAATTACCGTAAAGACCCGCATATAATACGAACCCGCGTATTATACAAAGCATAATTTGAGGACCGCGAAGAAAAAAAAGTTTATCCGCGTATAATAGAAAACGATTTAGGACCGCGAGTCTTAAGTAGTCTTAAGAAAAACATATATTTGCGTCGTAATTGAACCTTAATCACTGTCATCACTTCCATCGGACTCCTTCCTTGTCCGACGCCTCCTCCCAAAGGCAGTCGTCGTCAGTGCCGTCGAGCACATTTAAAATCCCACACTCCTTGATGGCGCGTTCACACTGGAAGCGGATCCGCAAACGCGAAGTGGATCCGCACGTTCTCAACCGCCAAGCGGCTGAGATCGAGCGGTTGGAGCGTGTTTTTGCCAACCGCTTCGGGACCGATTTCTCCCAACCGCTTTCACGAGCCGCAAGCGGCAACCAATCGGAACGCGACGCTGACGTGACGTCAGTGTGTTTCAAAACAAGATGGCACCTGTCGCTGGCGAGGCGTCCAAGGCGCTGTAGTCCTAGCGTTACAGCAGACAAATCAACACAGAAACGCGATGTTCTGCGTCAGTCACTTGAATCCGCCGCGAAAAGAATTGACTCCTAATCTTAACGGGCTTCGCACCGGTGATTTGGTTCGGATAAGAGTTTGTTTATTATTCTGGGTGCCACAGCCCGAAGCTCGCTGCCTTGCTAGTCTCTGCCCGTAGAACGTCTAGACCCGCTCCTGACCGACCGAAATGTCAGCTTTTGTACCCACTAAGATAGTCGTGTGAACTATTGAAAGCTTTGGACACCATGCATGACCACCACGAAGGCCGATAGAGACGTCGTGAGCCTGATTCCTTAGCCAACGCAATACCGCAGAGCGGGCAGGGTACCTGCGCTTAGCTCGACCCGTAACCAGTACTACTAACAAAAGAAATAAAGGGAACATACTCAAGAAATAAAGTGTACGTACCAGGCGATGCAGAGGTTATCCATACGGCGTTTATTTGAGCTTAATGTCAAACAAGCAGTAGACTCGATCGACGTGCGAGTGACGAGAGAGTCCGCCACCAACAAAGCCACGACCGGCTAGCACCGAACACATTCTCCGCACCGCAGTCCACCCCACCGTTCACAACTTCGAAAATGATAAGAGCAACAACGAGGGAGGACACTGGCCCTCTATCCTGAAAACAAGGTCAGCTATTCATGCGGGGAGGGTCCACTTCAAAGAAAAGGTCGGGGGCATCCTGTTCTGTGTCAGCAAGGCGCGCCTAGCTGGGCTTTGCTTGCGGGCAAAGTCGAGGGAAGCACACGCGAGTTTTGCGGGTCCATGTCTCTTTTTTCGCTGCTTGAACTCGTGATGCGTGCGAACATCCCGAAGAAAATCTTCCGGGTGCCAAAATAGCAAAAGTTTGGCTTTGGATCGTTGATTAAAGTGGATTTTGGATTGTAAAACAGGGTGGCCAAGCGCAAGTCTCAAAAGATTGCGTGTTATCGCCGAGAAACCTCCAATCGCCAACCGCCTCTGGGTGTGTCTGAACGGGGTCGCTCGCGAACTGCATCCGCAAACCCTTCGCGAACGCGGATCCGCTTCCAGTGTGAATGCGCCATGAAAGAGCGAGCGACGAGCGTGCGCCGACGCAGTGAAAGTCCGCTGAAGTTCTCTCGCCTTCTCTTGCAGCAGCTCGATGTTTATGGCGACGTGCCGTTCACGTTGCTCTTTTACAAAGTCGCCGAGACTTTCCTCGACGTCAGCGAACACGCCATTCTTTGGGCCTCTAAAGCTTCTTGTCGTTCCGTTGCTCGCGAACAGAGCTTGCTTTTGTCGTCTCCATCCGTGGATGCTGCTTTTATTTACGGCGAATTGTCGTCCGGCAGCACGGTTGCCGATGTCTTCCGCAACCAAAACTACTTTTCTTTGAAGGCGGCCGAGCATCGTTTTCGCGCCGACGCCATTGCCTAGCCTGACTGTGGACGCATGGTGGCGCCTCGGACATTGTGATTTTAATGTTGATGATAGCTGTTTTGAACGCCATATTGCTTCAAAACCGAAACTACATCAAGCTGCATTAGATCGCGCCTCATTGAAGCTGAAAATTGTAGAATTTGCAGCTCAGTATATACGCTGGTCCGCATATATACTGAGCCACAAATTTTACATGGCAAAATTGGAAAAAAAAAAAGAAACTCGTATTACATGCGGGTTTTTACGGTACTTTTAACCGTCGCTAATTTCCCCTTTCTTTTTTAATGGTGTCCTTTGCTTCCACAACCTTCCTTCCAAGAAATCCTCAAACCAAATCTCCGACAGGGGACTCTCTAGATAAAAAGGTAGAGGTAGAAGAGTTTGTAATCCGGCGATTCTAATCTGACACCGGGCAGTGCGAGAGGTCCGTCTTCGAACCGGCAGAAAGACGTGCCGTTTCGAAAATCTGAAGGACCCATTTCCCCCAGGGTTTGCGACCTAAAAACATTGCGAAAAATTGACTGTGCGAGCACATCGCCCCACAGTAATGAACACGTGGCACGCCGCTCCCAGCCATAAAAATTTGTGCTTG
This sequence comes from Ixodes ricinus, assembly GCA_037355805.1. Taxonomy (NCBI): domain Eukaryota; kingdom Metazoa; phylum Arthropoda; class Arachnida; order Ixodida; family Ixodidae; genus Ixodes; species Ixodes ricinus. The sequence continues at coordinate 216,313 of JAZHYW010006967.1, forward strand.
CACCATATTTTTCTAAACCCACGTTTTGCAAACTTTGCAAAAATTCAGCTCGTGAAAATAAAGTTGTTTCACAGTAAACTCCGAGAAACGCCAATATGAAAAGCAAAAGGAGATCCCAAAAACACGGAACTGGAAGGACATGGAAGTATTCTTCCGATTTAACCGTCTATTTTAGTAGATCCAAACCATTCATTGATGCATTAGTATGGGTCCAACACTCCCCATTATGCCGCGTCATTGTTTACAATGCCCAGGAGCTTCTGCACTGTTTGACTGCTCACTGAGGCCGTGGGATGGATTTTTCTGCCGCCGTTCGGGGCAGCAGCAGCAGAGGATTAAAAAGTTGGGGAGCCCCTGCTCGAAACTTATCTTAGCATAGAAGGGACTAAAATACTTCAAGTCGTTGAGCGTCTCGGGGTGCCTACCAACAGGGAATTGTGGGGGAATTTGGACATTGCACGCAACTCAACAGGTGTGCCGACGTAAATTCCTGCTCGGAAACTAAGTCTCGGTGGAACCCAACACGCCTGCATCGGGACGAACTTCTCTCCTTGTGCTCGCACTAATACATTTTCCCAGGGGTTTACGGTTGGCTCAAGATAATTCAAACTCGGATATTTCATATTTCTGGTTAATTCAAACAATTTTTACAATTTTTCTGGTCCCTCTAATTTTTTAATGTAAATTTTAAGCCGCTTAATTTGAGCGGCTTTTTCGTGTAATTCATACTTTTGTTCTCGTGGCCCCATTGAGCGCGCTTTTGCAGAGCACCGGTGCACCGCAGAAGAAGCAACACCCGCAGAGCCCGTTTCCGTGGGTGTTGCTTCTCCACAGTGCACCGGTGCTCGGTAAGAAGCGTGCTCAACGGGGCAAAATAGTTTACAATAGACAACTTTTTTGCTGGGTGAACAAACTGAATTTTGTTCGTCCAAAAACACTACACGATGTCTCCTACATTTGCCAGTGTTTTATATGTGGCATACCTGCTTATAATTAGTAGGCCTGTGTAGAGGAAATCATCAAATATCTGCTTTGTATGTGTAGCCTTTAACATAACAAATCGCAATTTTATCTCATCGTATGTTATATACTTCTGATAATTCAAACTTTTTATACTTCGAGCAAATTTTGTGGCCCTCCGGAGTTTGAATTAATGAGTCTACCGTTTTCAATGCGAGACTTTTTTTTCACTGATATACGTCGAAGAATACACCGAAAAGGCAGTAGGGCATGGTGCTCGACCACTGCCCCGTCGGCCGTGAGATATACACGCGCTTTCCACCCGAGATTTGCCCCTCGAACGTTTTGCGTCTCCTCGGAGGTTGGTCAGAAAACTTTTATGGAATAGTCGGGGAAGCCCGCAAAAGTAGGGGAGTTTGGAAACGTCGTTCCGGTAGACACGCCGGTCTCGCGAACTACCGTGGCCGACAGGCTGAGAGGCTGACACTCGCGGCATCTTTGCCCTACAGGCCACCGTGGAGGCCATCAAGGGCCAGTTTGGGTTCCTGTCGCACGAGGCCGAGGAGGGCAAGAAGCTGTTCTTCCACATGTCCGAGGTCAAGGGTGGCAGCTCGGCCCACCTCCAGGTCGGGGACCGCGTGGAGTTCGTGGTGGTGCACCACCAGCGCACCAAGAAGTACGCCGCCTGCAGCGTCGTCAAAGTGGGGTGAGTCATCGTGGGTCGGATACTTAGTCCGCGCCATGTTTCTGGGGCTGGGACCGAAGCCCGGTGCGTCACGAAACGACGCAACGAAAGGGATTACGACACTCCGGCAAAATTTTGGTGGTCACCGACTGGCCCCAAAAATTGGTTCAAAACGTTGGAGGCGGTGCCACGATTTTCAGACTTTTGGCCAATTAAAGGGAAGATGGGGCACTTCTACATTTGAGAAAAAACGCTTGAATTGCGTTCATTTGGCCTTTAGAATAACAGATATCATAATTATATTTGAATGCGACGCGCTGGAGAGCCATAAGAGCAATTTCAAAATAGGGCTGAAGCCCCGCCTCCCTAGCCTTGGGCAGCCAAAAGATCCGTCGATGACGTCACGTACAGCGGCTTTCTTTGCATTTTCTCGTGTTTCAGAATACTTGCGCAGCAAATGGTTTGGGTATTCGGGTTCACGGGGTAAAAATACACTACAATTCACTTCTAACTCAATTTTTTCGAGAAGCTCCTTAGCTTTCCTTTAAGGGGGATGCGGCGCTTAGTCACGAGAAATTGTGAAAAAGGTAATTCTTTAAAAGCCTGATATTTGGGTGGCTCATACATCTGAGCACCTCTGTGCAAAATCTCGTAGGGTAATTCAATCTCGAAATATAAAAAATGCAATCATTTCCGTGCGAGAACGCACTAAGAAGCAGCCCGGAAAAGAAAATGAATGTTAAGACTGGCGCCCTTCGCGTTCCAGCATTGCGCGGCCGATAGCCGCCATCTTGGTCTCGTTGGAAAGCTGTTTTCTTTGTCTACGTTTTGTCACCATCTAAAATATTGTCGGCCTAGGAAAGCAGAAATGTATTGCAGTTTTGCCCGGCGAAGATACTGCGCTCCTGATTGGTTACCGAGCGCGGGCCATGGAGAGAACTGCTGTGGCCGGAGCAAGCACCTCCTTTACAAAACTTTCTGGCCTAATCTCCCTCCTTTGCTCCCGCGCGCAGCGTATGGAACTGTCGTCTGCTACCACGGCCGCGTTGTTTCGTACTGACTTCCGCAGTGATGGAAGTGCTGCGCCATTTGCGCCAAATTGCGCCGTGAACGAAAGTCTGCTACATCTTGCGCCAAAGTGCCATTTCGGCTAAGAATTGCGCCACACCTGCGCCAAAATGGGCATAAACAATTGATATTTTTTTTATTGGTTGACTTCAATATTCAAAGAAGTAGAAAGAAAGAAAAACGGTGGAAATATGTATTTCACAGCGTCTTTACTCACCGCATACAGTAGAACCTCGTTGATACGTTCTCGGTTGATACGTTTTCCCGGCTGTTACGTTCGAAAATGCCAGTCCCGTTTTACTTCCATAGACATACATGTATTAGTTTCCTGCCTGTTACGTTTGCTTTCCCGGTTGTTACGTCCAAAAGTTAAGCAAGCAAAAATAAAAACTCCCTAAAATCAAGCAGCAAGAAAAGAAAAAAAAAAGGGCAAAGCAATAACGGCGAAAGAAAAAGGTAAACAAAGATAAGGGGTTCAAAGTGTGATTACTCAACCGTGGTTGTCGACACGCTCGACTTGACGAAGACTTTTTGTTTATTTTTTCTTATTTTAATTTGGGGCTAAGGCTCTACCGTTCCAACACCGAGCACTCCCTGCCCTCTCTATGCACGCCGCGCGCGTGCCCTTCCCCTTACTTTTGCCATCCTCCACTTTTTTTTTTTTTTACAACTGTTTTTTTTTTTTTTTTTTGCGTATTCCTGCGCGCGTATGCCGGCTTGACGGTCTGCCAGCTCCGCAACGCGAGCTATCGCAATCCTCAACAGTTTAGTAAGTACACATCAAATAAACTCGTATAAGAGTTACTTTCTATCTCATGTAGAGCTCCCCTAAGTATGTTATCGGTTGTTACGTTTTCCCGGATAATACGTTTGTTTTCCGCGGTCCCCTGAGAAACGTATCGATGAGGTTCTATTGTATTGTGTTTCATTTAAGGTCAGAGCACAGTCGAAGGCTCGAACATATACAACACGAACACACAGTAAAAGCGCAAGTCACGGGGCATTCGCTGCATTTGATTGGTTTAATCGATAAAAGAACACGTACAGTACGATGGTCGGATGCCTCGATGTCGTGCTTTGACCTTGTTTGGTTAATCCCATTGGCTCGTAGCGTCGGTTGCGCTTTAAATTAAGGTGAAACGAAGATTGCTCGACCGCCGCGTTAACCGGTTGATGCGCTAACGGCTTGATCACCGACATCCTCGAAAATTTGAGACGATGTCGGCGATGTCAGGAGCCCAAAGTCGCAACAAAACATGCAAAAAACACAGTAGCATGGCGGCTACTGCGATAAGACAGAACCAGGCTCCTGTACTCCTGGTAAGATAGTTGATTATTATGTCTGCCGTATGCCTCCATGGCGCCTCTCACCAGCCCACGCGCGTCAGAGCTTCACTGCCTTGCACCGGAGTGTTCGGAGTAGCTGCTGGCATGGGTGAGCATCTGGTTTAGCACGATATACATATAAATTATTCTCAGTATTATTGCAGGTCCACATTGTTTGATCTCGATTATATGATCTTGTTTTCAAATGCTGCGTTGAGAAAAAATGCATGCGGTGCTTTATTTGAATAAATGTAAGTGGAAGAGTAGGTTTTCATAATGTTTGTGTGGGGCTGTTTTTTTTTTTCAGTTTTTAATATTCAAGTCTTGAGTTTGGTAACGATCAAATTTGGGAGGCGCATTTTTACTAATAGACTTGTTAGTGATTATGTCGGTTTTTGGTGGCATTTTACAGGAACAATACATACAGGCTAAATAAACTACTGGGTGTAAAAGTGGTAGGGGAGGGAGGCTTTATCCTAACTGAAGTGTGATGCATTTCTCATCAATTTGATTAGTACCCATTGTAAATGAAGCCTACTCTGAACAGGGTCTTTTTTCTAAGAAAGCTCTATGTACCTTTCTCTGCCCTATTGGTTCTTATTACAAAAGGTAATGAGTAATATGAAAGAGAAACCCTCAGTCATTATCAAATATAAAGTCATGTAGCGATGCAATCAAATTTTTTTTTTAATTTTCAAGTGATATGTTAACAGACGTAGGCATCTGCTCCAAAAGCGTCAGTGGCTGCTCCAAACGAATATTTTGCCTGCTACAGAACCTGCTCCAAAGGGTCAAATGCCGCTTCCATCACTGCTTCCGTCAACAAGCACGTTTTTCTGCGTTCGCCTGCTTGGTTTAGCTTTGCGTCTTTCCGGGGCCATCGCGATTGTTTGCAATGCCTAGCGACCCTCGTTTGAAGGGGTCTACGCAGCGTGCATATGGAAAGCGGAAACGACGCACGTGGGACAAGAGCTCACCCGTATCGCCAGTCAGGTTGTCCGCGGTGGACTTCCAGGGAAGGTTTGCTATCAGCGGCTGCGTCGTTTTCGCCAGTTCCTGAACCGAACACTGAAATGGACGGCACCATCGGCGGTAGTACGCTACGAGTTAACACGCATTTCTATTCGCCGGACGAATGCATAGAACACGCGGCGCGGGTGGACAAGTTCACGCTAGACTCAGCAGCGAAGTCCGCGACAGAACAGAAGTTTGACCTTGTGAACGTCGCCTGCGAAAATGGAGTTTGATTCCGGTACTCAATCTATCATGGTGAACCTGAAGGTGCTGCACACGTTTTTCACGTTGACGAAATTTGGACAGTGCGGATCGGCTGCTCCGACGCTGGAGGAATCCAAGGGACAACAGTAGGGCCTGGCTGTGAAGTTGGGGTTGTCGTGTCCCGCGTGCGACTTCAGTGAGGAGCATTTCTCATTGCCCAGAACTCAAGAACAGGCAAGAATTACGCCCTTTGAAGTGAACACGAGAGCCGTGAAAGACATCCAGTTTATCGGCAAGGGGTCAACTGCCCTCACTGACTTCTGTGCAGCCTTGAACACCTCAGATAGAGTCCTCCATCACAAGACCTTCAACGCGATCTGCCAACTGTGATGAAAGCCTGTGAGCTGACAGCAGTTGCCTGTGAAGCAGAGTGTGTGGCAGTTGTGAGGGAGCTGTACATGGACATCCTCGACCCGGCCAAGAACATCGACGTGATATATGACGGCACCTGGAAGAAGCGGGGTCACATATCCCAGATCGGTGTTGGCTGCATTGTGGAGGACTACACAGGACTTGTGATCGATCAATTCGAGACTCGCGGAGCCAAAAATTAGAGCTGCATTCATTATGCGAGGGAAAAAAAAAGTCCAAATATTGGTACCCGTTGTGGGGGGTGCATTCATTATGCGAGTAAATATGATATTACGGTATGTGTGTGCTTAGCAAACAAAACTTAGAGAGAGGTGAAAATTTAATATAAATTAGATCATACATTGCAAAAATATTTTCCAGACCAGAGTCTTCCCTTAACCCTGGTGGCACTCAGTTGGTCGAACGAAGTTTTAGCAAACGCCGGCTTTTCATCGAATGACACTTTATCAAATGGTCGGCTGCCGCAAAGTGGCATTTACGGATGGCCTACGTAAATTAACATTTTCGCAATGAGCTGCCGCAGACTGCCGCCGCGAAGCGGGGTGAACGCAGGCGAGGGGGTGAGTTAACACGTGCCCCAGTTATTTGCTAAAACGTCAAGTCGCTCAAATGACTGCTGTTCACTAAAACGTTATTCGCTCATGTGATATGGACCCCCTTAAACCTTCGACGATCCAGCTTTTCTTTCCCAAAAAATCCTTTGCAATGTTCTCTTTTTTTTTTTTCTTTTTCAAAGGAATAGTATAAAGAAAGGGTTAACACTGAGGTTTTTTCTTAATTGTTCTGCGGCATTCCGGCAGTTTCGGATTCCACACCAAACTTTACAGAGCTTGTCTTTTGGATGGCAAGCTCCTGTCCACTGAATTTAATTCTGAGAAGTGTCAAAAGTGAATTAAAAGCGCCAAGTGCCGGCGCTTCAATTGCCACGTAATGTTACATCACTTCTCGGCCGTGATGTCTTGTCTTCATGTGACACCAGAATTTTTTCTGTCTTCTAAACAAATTTAAACAATTGCTCCTCAAGTACTGCATTCCATTCATTATAAGACCTTGAAGATGAAGGTGGCTGCCAATTTTTTAAGATGTTTTTTATGTTCTCATACCTGGTATGGCTCAAATATGTGAGCCGCAGTGTCCTTTAAATAAGGTAAATGTCCAAGGAAGTGTAGTGTAGTCTTTGACGCCTAACTCGCATCGCGTTGACGACCAGCCCATATTCTTGCAGCCGAGAAAAGAGCTGTCTTAGCTGTATTGCATGTTTTTCGGGTCATCGTAAGCAAATGGGAATGCTTTGGTTGAGTCCGAAAGTCGAGAAGTCCTCGTACCTGACCCGAGCTTGCTCCGTGACGGATCTTTTTTCCAGGGAGTCGCAGCCAAGCCAACGTCCCGAGCGTCTCGTGAGCCGGCTGCGGACGCTTTCAACCGAAGACTCTGGTCCGCGCATCATCGTCGTCCGGCAGCCCCGGGGCCCCGACGGCACCAACGGCTTTGCAAGCCGCAACGGGGCAGCAGCCAATCCGGCCGAAGCCAACCCGGTCATGCTCGAGGAGGGGGAGGAAGAAGAAGAAGAAGAGGATGAGGGGAGAAGGGCAGTGGGGAAGGGGAGGAAGAGGGCGAGGGTGTGATGGAAGCCCAGGAAGCCGCGTCGAACTGCCCTGCGGCTGCTGCCGTGGTCGAAACGGAGGCTTAGAAAAAAAACAAAGTTTCTCCCTTTTTTTTTTTTTCCTTGATAAAACGACACGAATGGGAATAAGGGAAGGGGTTAAAAGTAACGGGTTCGACGTTGAAAAGTGCGGCGGGCGTTTCTTTTCTCGCCCGTGCGTGCCAGCCGTGCCGCGTTTATTACCTCGTGTAAATTTTTTTGTCCTTTGATGAAAAGGATGGAGAGAAGGGATGATGATGATGATGGTGGTGAAGAAAAAGAGTGAGAAAGCTATAAAGTGATAAAAATGCAAAAAAAGAAAGATTTGACAGGCCCGCTGGTTTTTGTGTTTTCTTTTTTGTTTCGAGGATTTGTCACGTGTTCAATGATGTGTTCTTGTTTTTTTTGTTTTTTTTTTATCAGCGTTTTGAACTGGCAGAAATTAAGAGTGGTTGTTAATGCCACGCAAATATTTTTTTCACAGGTTTTGTTGGCACCAAAAAGAGCAACAAGAAATTGGCAAGAAATCTTGTTGATCACAGTTAATCTGGGCTTCATCCAATCTTTTGGGCTGCTTCGGTTTTGCCACGTTGGGAGAACCGGGGACTGCATAGGCCGAGCCGTTTACGAGCGGACTTAAAGAATACTCTGATTAGAGGACAGGAAGTACTGAGTAACAGTATTAATTTTTTTTCTGCGCAGATGTCGATGCTTAAAAAAGAGAAAATGAAAATTGAGGTTATTCGTTTGTCTTGCATCAGCTCACCAAACCAAAATGGCAGCCTACTGACGTCTGTGTGCATTAACGGGAGGTTTCAAAGTCTGGGAAACCGTCGCACTTGTTTCCCGCACCTTGGATCAAAAATGTCTTTTCTCAGCTTTACACAAATGACGGCTGCCTTTTTGCAGCCTGCGTCTAACTTTTTCAGTCTCCCATAGTTCCATAGAGTTTTGTGGACTAGCGGCTCGTTCGAAAAACGGGGCTTCGATTTCGAGGTGCCATTAGAGGAACTGCGAAAAGACCTGCGCACATTTCGTGGGCTTTCGTAACCTAAAAGGGGCCACTAATGTGAGAGTTTCATTTGACACAGTTTGAAAGGGCGTTAGATGGAGTAGTTTCCTAAACAATAAAATTCGGAGGAACAGAACTTAATTGGGGTTCACTAAAAATTCTGCATTTTTTACTTGGATCCTGGAATTTGTTCATGCATGGTCCTAGAAGTTTTGTAGGGAAATCTTTTTTTTGTGTGTGTGTGCTTGTTACGTTGCGTTGGATGGTATGCTACAAATTTCTGGACGTTTCTTCCCACTGGTGGGGTATTGTTTTTTTTTTAGCCTTAGTATGAATAACAGTACTAGTTGTTAAGTATCCTAATGCCCTAGAGTTTTCTGTGTGATTTGTTCGAGGAGTCTGCCTTTGAGATTAACTATTGCCGCCTATGTTCTTTGGCCAGAGTTACGTTTGCCCCTTTTGGAACCTGCACGCCACTTGGGTCGTATTGACTCTGCGGCGGTGTTCGTGATGGGACATAAATGGCACTAGTTGGTTCAAAACATCGTGCAGGTCATAGAACTTGTCACACTTTTTGTTTTGTCGACTGTGGGCAAGATAATCTTCCTCGTGCGACACAATCAAATTGCCCAATGGATGCGTGTTGCCATTTTGACCACTCTTCCGTTTGTCCGCATGCATGTGTGTGTAGGTGTGAATGTGTAATGCAGATACAAAAATATACAAAAAAATGCTTGTGTGTATTGCCCTTCTGTGGAGGTTTTGCATGTTATCGCCTTTAATTAACCCGGACAATTCTTTGTTCCTTTTATATATTTTTTTTTGGTCTCGCAAGAGAGAAGTGCAGCGAGTGGGTCGCTGAAGTGTTTAGCAGACGGCACTTGTATGAGGTTATATTGTCTGCATTTCTTGGAAGCTGCTCAAGTCTTCTGGTACGATGATGCAGCAATTTCTTTTTTGTCCTGTTCTTTTTTTTCGAAAGTTCGCTGTGGTTCTTTGGATGTTGAGATAATACACTTGAGACCCTTCCGCAATCTAGAAGTTGTAAGGATGTCATGCACAAATGCCATTGCGTGGAATATGGCAGATGCGCTGCTTTGGTTCCCCAACTTTGAGATGTGTCTTGTACGATTTTTCGAGTACTGCGCAACGAGCGAAGCATTCGCTGCTGTTGCGGAAGTGGTGTAACGCTGCCAGAGCACAACCACTCTAGGGTTCTGGCCCGTTTTCAAAAGAGTGATCGGGCTGAACCTGACCGCGGAGACGCTTGGAAATAAAGGTGAAGCTGAATTACGGCGACAAAGCTCCGATGTCTCGTTTTATCAAAAACCTACTCGCTAGATCGCCATTGGTGGGATCATTTTTGGTACTTCGAGATTGTATTTCATGAGTTGATGTTTACCAAGGAGTTTTTTTTTTCTTTTTTTTTTTAAAATTACGTGGCATGTTGGTCGAAAGCTACAAAGCGGATGCTGCAGATTCCGGTTGGGATCGTGCAAGGATGGACCTCTTTGTAACGGAAGAAAATTAAAAAAGTTTCTAGCCATGCAACGAAAACCTTGCTGCTGTGAGTTCCATTTCGTTGTGGTCAGCGCTTTTGTAGCTTGCGTCGTCAGGGTGTCTACAAACCTGGGATTGCCAGGGAATTTCGAGGGATCTGAAAATAAAGTTGGTTCACAAAGTGGGAGAGAGTGGCGTGGATGGCCTTCACATTCAGTGACAGTTCCCCAAAGCATCATTAGGCAGCACATGGAGCGGTGCAAACCAAGTCCCAAAAGTGTTGTGCAAGAATGTCCGGGAGCCGGAAGTAACATCAACAGCGATGTTCCTTTGCTTCTGGAGCCCGGACGGAGAGTTGAGATTATTGAACTTTTCATGGCATGTGCGACTGGTAGTTTTTGTGCTCTCCAATCCTCTGAATCGTATCTGCAAGATCCAGGAATGCCTCCACATCCGAGCTAGAGGAACGGCACGCCAGCCGAATGCTCGGCAACTTCTCCGAGCGGCCCGAGCTCCGATACGAAACCGGATACCAAGGGCAACTTTCACAACCACTCCACTGCCATGGCGCAAGTTACCGCCCGATACGAAGAATGGATGGATGGATGGATGCTAATGGCTGTGCCCTTTATATCGGGTGGTAGCCTGCGCCATCTAGCCTGAAAACTAAATACCAAAGGTATGACTCTTCCCTTCACCCATCTAAGCAAAATTTGCTTCCCTCTGTAACTATCGCCAGGCGGTGTGGGATATCACCAATATGACCTTTGGGGACATCAGGCAAAACAAACTAGAAACATCGCCCTTTGCCTCTTCCCCCTGGCGAGGGAGTTGCCAATTTTCCTCCGGTCAAACCTAATCGGCGTTGCCCCAGCACCGGGCCCACTGGGAGACTGGGTTGAGACTTTGGGCCGGAGCCATGCAGGAGGGGGAGGGAGTCACCATTTTCCTCTGTCCTGCCTGTCCCCAGCTGTGTTAGATGTATATTGTTCAATTCTCCCTATATAATTTCCACCTGTCTTCCAATCTCCTCTTCGTTATTAAAATGTACTTATCATACTCGCCAAAAATCGGACTTGAATAATCGAAGCGAGGACGGACTTATGGCAGCTTTTTGCCTTGCACCTGACGTCATCCCGTGTCTATCAGATCTCCCGCAACTACAAAGAAGAGGGGAAAGAGGGCTCTCTTCTCACCGGGACTCTCCTTTGTGTGTCCCAGACTTGCCCAGAATTTGCTATTCTCCCTCTAGAAGATAACCCGTCACTTAAAGGGGCCCTGCAATCATATTTAAGCGTCTACCTTTTTTGCGGTTCCCATGTCCCTCGGGGTTCGGGCAAGCCAGCGGGCACAGAGAGAGTAACTAAATATCAGTGCATCACATTTTAACCGGACGACGCGGAAACCTCCTCCACCTATGGAGGCGACCCGCGGTGCCTAAAGCGCACGATGTGTGACGTCTTAGGTCCTAGGCTCACTACTGGTCAGAGCCGCTAAAAACTTTTTTTTGTCGAAATACAATATATAAGTGGCGTGAACCGTTTCAATTATTTATAAAAATAGTTTTTGTTTACTATTTTAGATCACAAAAGAAACAAATGCAGTTTATAAAGTACAGAAACAAGAAATGACCCGTCGACAAACCCGCCACCAAGCGGTGGAAAAGGTGCCGCATACTAGAAAGGTGTAGCGGGATCAGGCGCCAACGAACGGCGAGTGTTCAAAGGTCCCGGATGCGCGCGGCAGCGCTGCGTGTCGTACGGACTGGAGGATCCGACCGGTTCCGAGCTTTCCCAAGGCCTTCGGCGAGCAGCTTTCGCTTGCGGTTTGGCCTTTTGGCGGTATGGCAGCGCGAAGTGGCTCCCGTTCTTAACTGATCTTTACCCCGTGTTTGCTGTCGTTCGTGGCCAATGAAGTGTCATGCCGAATTAGTGTTTAATCGCGCAGCCAATGCAATGCGAGCCGCCCTTGCCGCCCGCTTCATACAGCCTATCCAGAACATTAAAGCCCCTTCATGTTTCAAAAGTAGCGCAAGGTGTGTCGATGCACGAGGTACGTGCAACGTGCAGCCCTTGGAAGATCATGGCGGCAGAGCGCAGCACAGAGCTAGATTTCAGACGCCATGAATTTCCCAGAAGTGGCGCGCGGCACGTGCCTCGAGCATTTCTACAACAATGAATGGCGCCACTTTTCCCAGGATAGAGGGGCTTTGCAGAACATGCTTTAGTGGCGCCCTCTCGAGCCGTCAACACGGAGCGCGGCAGCCGTGAACGTTCGCTGAGCTCACTACCCCTCGTCTAGTTCACGGCCACTCAAGCAACCAAGGACGTCATGAAGGAGGTTATTTTTTGCTTGTTTTCATGTAATTTTAGTTTGCCTATTACTTATAAACTAAAACGAAATTCTAGAAAAGTAAAGTATCATTAAGTCACTACGTTGAGTGCACTCAGGTTCGGTGCAAATTAAAAACCAGTAAAAAAGTCCTTGCAGGGCCCCTTTAAAATTGGTACAGAAGCAGCTTTCCCCTCTCTTCAATTGTGGTGCAAAATGGATCATGTGACGTGACGTCAGTGCAAGGCTTCCAGCTATTCTAATGCCGGAAGAGATACAGCATTCAACATTCATTTGTTTTCAAAGCACCTACAGCAAGGATTTCCCAGACCCTCCCCCCCCCTAGTTTTCCTAAACACCCCCCCCTTGAATCTAAAAAAAAAGAAAATTCTTTTTTCAGATTAAGTAGAAAACACCACCAGCGCCATTTTGAGAGCGAGAGAAAAAAGGGGAAAGGGCTACCGGCGCTTTCCTCCTTTCTGGTTGTGTAGAAAGAGTGAAAGACGATAATAAAGCGTTATTGATGCTGGGTTGACAGTACGGCCTTTTATCCGGTTTATTGATACTTTTCCATTGCAATCGGGGACGAGTGCCATCGACAACCACCAGTCGTTTGTTATAACAGCGTACGTAACACTTGTAACGTGCCGAATTCCGGTTAGGCGGGCCTCGGCCAGTTGGCTTTTCACTTGCGGCGCGAAGGGCGAGCGCCGCCCACGCGGTATGACCTCCTGCTCGGCTAAGTGACTCGGCACGAACGCCTAAAGTTCACCGGGGGTCTCGGATGGCCAGATTAACCAGATTGAAAAACACGCTTACACACACGGCGTTGAACAAACACCTCCTACCGACTTGCTATTTGGGTCGAGGTTGTTGGCATAGAGTTCTGAGCTGTCTACGCTTTTCTTTCTTCTTTTTTTTTTTTTTTGACCCTGGACGGAGCAATGAATCGACCAAAAGAGGTTTTGTCTTTTCTTGTTTTCAATCGAATTATTTTAAGTAGTAACGTGCACGGTATACAGACACCCAACACAGTATAGCATGATTTGTTTCGTTTATCATATGAGCTAAAATAAAACAAATTTATGTGTAAAGAAAATCACCTGATATAGTCTCGCCTAGCAGCCCCGGAGTCGATTGATGAAGTAATGAGTAATGAGTCGGAAGGCCATAGTTCAAACTTGTTCAGGTTTTTCAGGTATAGCGTCTTAAAGGAACGACGCGACGATTTTTGTACTTCACGCAACTACCGCTTAGAACGATTCCCTGATGTATTTATTTATTTATTTATTTATTATCTTTTACGGTGCCCCTCAACAGCCCGAGAGCCTACAAGAGGGTGCACCAAAGTTCGTACATGCAAGAGCACAAAACATAAAAATACATAATACAAAAACATGCCTCGAAAAAAAAAGTTTACATGTTTGATAACAGCACTGATGCAAAAACATGCCTAGTTAAAGTTTAAATATGTAATAATAAAACAAATGTGATCTTCTTCATTGCAAACACTGATGTGTAAAAGGTTGTTTCCCCAGCTATATTGTTACAAAAGTACCAACAAAGGAAACATTCCATCAAAAAGCCTGGTCAGTGCTCGCATGCTAAAATTTTTACGCTCAAAAATATCTGCCTTCAGCGTGTTTACTGCATTCCACATGTTAAAAGCGTACTGAATGCGTTCCAGGGGCCGCATGCTCTTTGGCTCAGAGCAGCCGAATACACGATGAGAGCGAAGCGCCCTGGTTGGCACGGCAACCAGGGCGCTTCGCTCTCAGTATGAGTATGAAAAAGAAGACGGTCGCGGACACGCTGGACCACGGTTGTAAGACATCGTCCAATTTACTTCAAAAGGAACATTCCAGGTGTCTATCGGAACCAGTGGGACGTTAGCTTCTTGGAGTTTGCACTCATTGTCATTTGTAATAAACGGGTCTAACAAATTGCCTTTGCAGTTCACAAAACTATTTTTCTGTAATAGTTCGAAATAGTTTACTAGTTGGGACAGATCGTTTGCTTTCCGGCGCACCTCCGAGTTACTTGAGTTTACGATACCTGTGTTCCAGTTCATATCAGGCAGGTTAAAATCTCCAGTAATATAACCACGGTACTTTGTGAAGTCTATCATGTTTAAAGCATGGTTGATACTTGAAGTAAAAGTGGTATAGTCACAGTGCGGAGGAAAATAATAATTTCCCAAGAGAATATTCGGGTGTCCGTTAATATTAATTTCGATCCACACGGACTCTTGGTAATTTCCTAAATCTGGTCTGCGAAAAGATTTCAAATCGCTTTGGATCGCTATCAGCACGCCTCCCTTGAGAATTTGGTTGCAACTTTTGTAATCTCTGTCGCCACGGTAAACTACGTACTGGGATGGAAAATATTCGGCACTGGAAATATTTTCCCGCAGCCACGTCTCAGTAATACAGTATACGTCATACTCTGAAGCAAGGCAATTCTCCATGAATATCGCAGCCTTTCCACGTATGCTACGGACATTTTGGTAGTACAGTGATAAGTTGCGATAAGTTGAAACCGTTCGCTTTTCACCACACGCAATAGAAGTCGGGAAAAAAATGAAAGAAAAACTAGCCGCGTTCACCCTCCCAACCAGTGTTGGACAAAATACTCGATAAAAGTATTTAAGTTAAGTTACTAAATACCTGCTTCATAAAGCATTTAAAATACTACTCAAGTTACTTGCACTGTAAAGTATCTTGAGTAGAGTACAAATACTTAGAAATGTATTTCAGTTACTTTTGAAGATACTTCCGCATTGCTTAATTTGTATCGACGTCATTGACAACAACAATTATGCAGCTACGCAAATCTGGGTTACCAGAATGGTTTATTAGCACGCAACAACACAAAAAGGAAAAAAAGTATCGTAGGGCTATTTTGTGCAGTCCGACTATAAAGAGCAAAATATTGTCACGAATGATAAATGATGAGGCGGCGAATAACTGAAGAAAATAAACGTTTAATAGGGCGAACTTGTTCCCAAAACAAAATAGAGAAAGGCTAGCGTCGCAGGCGTCGATGTCGGCGAAACAGAAGGATCGACCGCTGGGGCAAGGTTGACTCCGGACCGCCACTCGGAGCACCTTTTGTACCCGCGTGGGTTTCTGGAACATTCGGCGTAGAAAGTTCGGCGCGTAGAACATTCGTAACTCGATCAGACGACAAAATTCTCGAACTTACCAGAATGTCCAGTTGAAGGAATAAATAAAAGAGAAGTCCGCTTTCTGGTATCGAACCCGGAGCCTCCGCGCGAGAGCCTCCGCGCGAGAGCCTAGCGCGGCAACCATTCGGCCACGCGCTCGCTGGGTAACACGCGTGGCAATATCACTGATAGATGTTACAAAACATTTCTGGGACAACAAGAAAGAGGTCGCTTTAGATATTGGGGAGGAGATCAGACCGTGGAGCCCCAAGCGGTTAACTTTAGAACTAGATAGATGGGGACAACAAATACAATGGCTCAGCGCTCGGCTGACTTAACCGAACGCGGCGTCAGCGTTCGGCTGGAGATCGTGTTCTCCGGTGAGGAGGAGGAGGGGCTCTTTTGTAACCACTCCGGCCTGCATGAACAATGCAGCATGCCCGGTGCCCAGCTCAGCCCAAAAGTCCAAGTTCGAATCCTCTGATGACTGCTTTCGGGGGAGATCCGGCACTTAACGTCACTTCACTAATTGTTGGTATTTTTTTCATTACACTGTGCCCCGCGCTCTATTAAAAAAGATGACATGAACATGCCCACAAGGCCCGTGGGCATGTGCACAGGCCTTGTGTTGTGTAAACACCGAGGTGTGGGGGTGACAAACGGGCCAAAGCGCTTCGCCAGTAGTGTCATCGCTGAATATCACATCCTGTGGCGCACCTTAGACGCATCGTTTAACGACAATTCATATTCCAGTAATACCTCGTTAACTCGAAGTCACAAAAACTGTGAAAAAAATTCGAGATAAGCGAAATTTTGAAATAAGCAAAGTACCGGAATTTTTTACTCTGATCGCGCGATGTTCTACATAAAACTTCTAACGATCGCAGCATCATCAACTTTTCTGATGAGAGCAACTTTCCTCTCAAGCGTCAGTGATTTGCACTGTTTGGGCTCTTCCATCTTCACGGTCAATCGAGTCACGCGCCAACAACATCAGAGAATTCACAACCGATGACCGAATCGAACACTTCACCCTTACTCGTGTGGCCGCAAGACTTTTTTGAAATACACAAAAAATGGCGGACAAGCAGCAAAGAGCAGAACACTTGAAACCCTTGAAACGAACGAGACACCTCTGGGAAACACGAGACTCACGACGACCCGACCTGGAAGGGAAACGGAAGAACCCAGGAGCAAAGAGAAAGCGAAAGACAGAGCGGAACAAAACGCTCGGCGGCACGGAACTGCAGCATCCCGGCTTGTGAACGATTAGTTTGTCCAAACGAAAATCGTAAAAAAGAAGAAAAAAAAAAGACGTTTTTGAGATTACCGCGGTCATTTTTTTTGTTTCCTTGCGCTTCCACATTTTTTTTTTGCGCATGCACGTTTTTTGTTTGTTTTTTGCGGCAGTTTTTGTTGTTTATTGTGGGCTTTTTTTGCGATTTTCGCTGACGAGATTTTGAGATATCCGAAGTCCGTCATGAAAACCTTTCGAGATAAGCAAGGACAAAATACATTGTGCCTATGGGAGCTCATTCCATGACAAGGAAATTTTACGACTTAACCACTATTTCGAGATAGCCGTGTTCGAGTTAACAAGGTATTACTGTATGCGGGGAGTTCACTATAAACGAACTTGGGACACGGATATGAGTGAATGTATAACAAAGAGAACCCACACAGTAGCCACGGCAGTGGTTGCAGCTTCTTCAAGTAGGTTGCGTTCAGAAAAGCACTCAACGTTGGGGGACACTTTGTTGTCATTTTGAGAGGTCATCCAGCTCCTAGTTCGTTTCCTGTACTGTTCTCTGCTTATCAATGTTCGCTTACAGACAGTGCTCGCGAGAGCAATAAGTGCCGGGCTGACACCACAAAGAAAAGAAAAGAAAAAAAAACTGGGCATTTTGTTTTAGCGGGGTCAAATATACAAAAAGCAAAACAAAAATGTCTATTTCTTGTGTGCGTCTACTTCTCTATTTGTTATTTTTTTGACACTCAAGTTTGCATTGTTCTCGTAGGTCGTTTCCCGGTCTGCTTGCGCCTCAGGGTGGCATCTTTACTTCCTTAAAACTACACCTTTTGTTTGAAGATTATTTGGGGGTAAACTCTATAGAAACAAAATGAGCCTTTGGGAAGGCGAGGGGATTCATTGTACGAACTTTGTGCTGAAATATGAGTCACAGTCGGCAAAAAAGCGATATTTTCACGAGCTGAGTGGTAGTTTCAAGCGGCGAGATGTTTTGGTGGCGCCCTCCTATGGTTCCCCGCTCTGTGATCGTCATTGCCTTGCGAACAACAAGTTTCGATGGTGTTTGTAAATAGCATGGTGGAAGCTTGAAATCACTGCGCTCTCAAAGAAACACTGCCAACACCGTCAAAATTGACGTTCTTTCATTCCTCTTATTCCGTCGATGATAAAGCCCCTTCCGACGTCATAGTCAGCGTTCGGCCAATCGTGGAAGGCTGACCACAGCGACGCTTTCGGTCGCGCATTCGGTTGCTCGAAAGGATGTTCAGGTTTGCTCGTGCAACGCCCACACCACTTCATACCGAAAAACTCGGAAAATGGCGTCAAAAAATGTCAAAAATGTATTTAAGATAATCAGTACAAGATACTCGGAATTGTAATTAAAATAGAGTATTAAATACTCTCCATCAAAGGTATTTGCAAGATACCAAGATACTCCAAAACGTATTTAAGATACAGTATCTTGAGTATAGAGTATTTGAGATAGGCACAAGTCTGCTCCCAACTCGCTGCCCGAACAAGCGGCCACGTGATCTGGAGCCGATTATATGCCGCCAATGTTGAACATATATCCACGCGCTGGGGCTGGCAAAGCACAGGACACGCGCCGAGTTTCAGACATTGTTGTGGTTCGGCTGTTGTCGCTATTGTGACAATTGGCCACGGGCCACTACCCGAATGTTGGTCGAGCTATTGATATCAATCGAGTGCTCACGCAATGCTCGGGTTCAATCTATGAGCCGCATTCAAATACGCCTGGTGCACGTTAAAGACCTCCAGTCTAGCGGTTGTACTGTACTGGCTAAATTGCCGATCTACAGCTGGGAGACAAGTCGCCAGTTGAGGCAGACTAACTTCAGGCTTTATTGGGCAGGAGATCGACCTATACGGGGCGCTTTTACCCGTTTGTTTCCCCGCACCTCGGTGTTTACTCAACACAAGACCTGTGCACATGCCCAGAGCACATGCCCACAGGCCTTATGGGCATGTCCATGTCATCTTCTACAATAGAGCGCGGGGCACAGTGTAATGTCAAAAATACTAACAATCGACGAAGTGACGTTAAGTGCCGGATCTACCCCGAAAGCAGTCGTCAGAGAATGCGAGTTTGGCCCACTTCGGCTTTTGTGCTGAGCTGGACACAGTGCATGCTGCATTGTTCATGCAGGCAGGAGTGGTAACAAAAGAGACCCTCCCCCCCTCACCGGAGAACACGAACTCCAGCCGAACGCTGACGCCGCGTTCGGTTATGTCGGCCGAGCGCTGAGTCATTGTATTTGTTGTCCCCATCCGTGTAGTTCTAAAGTTAACCGCTTGGGGCGTCACGGTCGCTCCTGAAAGACACTTATACGTCATCAAGTTTTGCGAAGGGGAGATAGAAAGTAAACGATCGCTTTTGTCCTTGAATTTCTTGGTCAGTGACGTTGCGTGCGAGTACACTAGTACCAGTAAGCTCGTGTAAAGTGAAAAACATTCGTAGCAAATATCGTTTCACGGCCTTTTAAAAGGAGTGTAGCGATCCTTCCATGAAACCCTCAGTGGAATGCTCTCTTAATTGGTGGTATTTACTGAGCCTGCAGGTTCGATTCTGCCAGGGAGCGCCACCGTCGATCCGCCATCGTTGAGGTAGCGGTTCGACAGGCTTGGGTATGCGGTCGTCCGTTGTTAGTGAGTGCTAATTTTATATCGTTGAAGAAGCTTCGTTGAACATAAAAGAGAAAAAGTTTATCTCGGGGCGAGCCGTTTTAATTTCCTTGTTGCCGCCGAGTACCGTGTGTAAAGGCTGAACCGTATGTAAGCAATTTAGCGAGCGACGAGACGAGCGACGGCGACAGCGACGAGACAAGCGACGACGACCCGCTTCGCTGTCGCTCGGTCACTCGCGCGACGAGGCAAACCGCACGAAAGTGACGGGAGCAAGCGACCAAGGCGATAAGCGACGTTTTCTAGCAAATCCAAAAACCAGAGCGACGCTGACGAGCGACCGTGAGAAATTTCCGTCGCTTGTCGCCGACTCCCGCCGCTGTCGCCGTCGCTCGCTAAATCGCCTACATGCGGTTCACCCTTCACTGTCGCTCGTCGCGTAGCTCGGTTTTTGGATTTCTAGAAAACTTAGCGCTCATCGCCTTGATCGTTTGCTCCCGTCGCTTTCATGCGGTTTGCCTCGTCGCGCGAGTGACCGAGTGACAGCGAAGCGGGTAGCCGTCGCTTGTCTCGTCGCTCGCCAAATCGCATACATGCGGTTTTTAAATCGCTTGGGCTAATAAAAAATGCGCCGCATTTTTCATTAGCTGCGCACTCAGTGACACGCACGGTATGTTTCTGCACAGGAACGAACACCGAAGGCACGACGCACGACACGGAGGCAATGGAGCAACACGGTTACTCGGCCGTAGTGCAGAAAATCAGCTAGAGAAGAACAACAAAGAAACTAGCAAAAGCAAAGAGTAATCACACCGTACTACAAAAGCACCAAAGTAGAAAAATCACAGTTCTTGCAAAAGAGCTGCCGCCGTGGGCACGGCGCGCGACACGGAGCGCTGCATGGAGCCGAGGGAGCAACGCGGCCACGGTGGACAAGTCCGAGAGCGACAAAAACGAACTAAACACACACACAAAATATTCCTACGGCGCTTCAAAAGCACCAAAGTATGAGAATAACCCCTAGTTTCGGCCAAAAAGACCCTTTAAACTTGTAAAATGCTGCTAACCCACGCTGAAAGGTCCGGCCAGACGACACCTGACACCTACGTGGGATAGAAAGAGACCTCGAAGATGGCGACCGTGGGGGCCGATGCCAGCGCACCTAGCGAGTGACGTCAAGTGAATGTCACCTAGCACTTGGTATTCATATTGTTTACTTACCTAAACAAAAAACAGTGACTTCTTCCCAATGGCGAAGCGTCTTCCCGAAGCCTTGACCCAGACCTTAGAAAATGGCTTCTCAGAACGTTAGTTCGCTAAAGTTTATCTTTTTTTTTTTTCGTTTTTGGACGCGCGCAAGTTTTTCTGAAGGTGGACATGTTTTTGTTGTGGAAGATACCCGAAGAGTGGCGGCTGTTCGCAAATGTTGCGATTGACCTACAATTCGCGAAACATCAGACGGGAAACCTTGCGCCCCAGTTTTTTTGTGCGTTTTTCTTTTTTTGTTTTGTTACATAAGTAAGTGGACTATGGTGTTAGCTTGTGTTCTATTCATTTTGTTTTTGTAATGCCCACATGCATTTCACTGTAAGGTGGCCTAGGTCTTGTCAAGCTGCCTGTACGTATGCAACCTTTTCCCCCTGTGAAAAATGAAAAGTGAAAAAGAAAAAAAATATCATTCGTATTATAATTGTGTTGAGTTCTTGCCATCTTCTGATTGCTCCGCAGCCCGTGGGATTGCGGTATTTGGCCGCTCAGAATTAGTGCAAACGAACCAATCACGAAGTAAGAGGCGTGAACACGTGCCAAGTTTCGTGTTTCTCGAGCTGCTAGTGATTTTATTATATTAATGCGAGTGTGTCGAATCACCGCCGTTACCTATGTGGCTTACTTTTTATCCGCCATAACTTTGGGGTCCCTCTGTGTGCGCAAACGCCTAGAGCCAATTGAAATCTGTCACGGGATGTTTCAGAAGCCTCCGAGCTGCGCGCCTCGCCGTAACTTTTTGTATCGCCGCGCACGTCTTCAAGTTTGCATATGTCTTTAAGAGGGTCCAGGCTGAACTGAAATCCCGTGTGAAAACAAGCGGCTGCAGCTGGGACCTAGAAGCTCACACTATCATGGTATTCTAACGGAGATCGATTTCGGAGAAAGTAACTACCGAGCCTGGCGACGCGGACGTCGGACACGTTTCACCTTTTGCATTCGCTCAAGCGCAAGCGGAGAAGACGTGAGGCCGTTCCCTATCCTTCTCGGAGCAGCAAGACGCGAACACAGCTGGGTACATGCGCTTTCCTTCTTTTGACGCACACGGTCATCACGTTCGATAGAGCAGGGGGGATCGAGTGATGCCGAGTGGGCTGTAGCGTCCCGCCGCACGCTCGACGCGCGCGGAGCGTAAGCTGCGCTGGAGGTCCCAGGGATCCTGGGTTCGAGCCCCCACCCTGCCCGTTTCGATCTGGACGAGGTTTGTCCGAAAGGCGTGAATCGGTGGAATCCCGGAGAAAAAACCTCACTGGGAAAAGCTCACCCACTTTTGTGCGGATCCGGAGAGAAGTTCACCAGTCTTTCGACCGAACCGGAGAAAAGCTCACCTTGAATTCAATTAACATGCAAGGTGGTCGTTATCATTTTTAGAGCAGTAGAGCGACCAAAGGTACATGCGCCTCCCACGCACACGGTTCACATCTAAGAGCAGGGCGATCTGCTGCAGCCTCGTTCTCTTTCATGGCGACCGTTTTCATGCGAGTGTCGCACCATATTGAATTCTCGCTTGGCGGTGATGGAGGAAGTATAATCATTGTTATTTATTGATCCTGATTGGAAGCACTTACCATTGAAAGTATACCTTCATAAACAAATCGCGAAAGTGTGAAGATTTTATACTGCTTGTATAGTGTTGGCTAGTGCGTGAATGTTAATTCAATATATACAGGTCGGGTACTACGCAAGCTGCTGCATACTACAATGGTTATATTTCCTCCTTCTATAATTTAATGATCCTTATAGAAAATCTTTATCTCATTGTCGTCGCTCAAATCCTGACGCGTGTGACGTATACCAGAAGAAGAAAAGAGTCAGCGTTTATAAGTGAGCTTTTCTCCGCACCTATCCAAAGGTTTTTGAGCTTTTATTCGTATTCGATGGTTTTGCGGTGAGCCTTTTTCCGGTGAAATTTTCTCCGGTGAGCTTTTTCTACCGCCCGGATCAACTTAGCTAAAAAGAAAAACTCTCGAGATCACCCTATAGCGTTCAATAAATCCGTTCAATTCGCTTTCGCGGATGTTCCCCGCCCGCTCCAATTTCCAAACGAACCGGAATCCTCAAGATCATCTGTGCAACGGAGGGTCATGTATGAAGCGCACTCGACCTCATTCTTCAAAGCCCACGCTCTGTAAAGCCGGATCAATTATATCGATTGGGGTGCTCTTTACAAATCTAAGAGCCCCTCTTAACTGACTGGAGAGACGGTATGAAATATACGTTCCCCCCTCTTTACCGCATCTCCTTCGCTCGAACATGAAAGATGGTCCCTCCTTTATGTTCTCTTCTGATCTACCTCTCGTTTCGTCTTTTCTTCTATTTTTTTTTTTAGCTTCGCGATTCCCCGCGCCATTTCCGTTCGATAGATGCTCACGATTCTCCATTTAAATCAATTGTTTCTCCATTTGTACCCACAGATGGCGCTGGTGCTTGTCTCCCACCGTGCGCTTTTCGGGTGGGTCTTTGAATACCTGAAGAGCGCGGCAATCTTCGATACTCCGTTCATCTTCTAAAGTGGACCGCGGGGCGTTACCGCCAGCCAATCAGGGGCCCGAACCGTCCCACGCGATCTTGCTGTTGTTGCGCGATAGTATGCGTGGCGCGTGGTCACTTGCGAGTTCTCTTGTGTCTCATTGGTAGCCATAGAGTTTGGTGCGGTCTTCTCTTACACAGGGAAGAGTAACATGTAGTCTTTTTTTATTCCTTTTTTGTTTTTGTTTGGTGAGGTTTGTTTTTGCGGCCTTATGGTAGGGACGTGGTCACTGTGCGGATTTGTGCAACAGGGTTTTGCTACTTTTGAGTGTTCATTTTGTTTCTAATTATCCTCGATCGACTTGCATTGTATATCTTGTACGGGACTCGGTCTCTTTTTCTTTGACCTTCCCTGCAGTAAGTAATAAGTAAATGAATGTGGTGGCAGCGGCGGTTTTCGCTTGCTCCGATTCCCGATGCGTCGTAGATACGGACGTTAAGTAGTTTTACGTAATAGGCGCGCAGTTACCGTCTAATGGGGCATTCCGGGGCCTCTCCTTCAATGGGCTGGATGCGTGATGGTGAATGCTCACGCCACGTGAACGTACGTGCACGCGTACCAGAGGGACCAGTCGTGCCGTAGTATACTGGAGACCGATTGCAAGAACGATAGCACCCACGTAGTAAACGTCCCCCCCCCCCCCCCTTCGAGCACAATTTTGCGGCTACTTTTTTTTGACAGTCGAGATTTTGGCATAAGTGAACTATTGTTCACAACTGAACGTTATGATTTTGCCTGTAACCAACGATGACCACTCACCATTATGGTTCTCGAATGCCATGGACCAAAGTCGTATTTGTATTTGTTTAATTGTATTGGTTACTTAACTCTGTAAAGTGGGGTCGTCACAGAAGGTTGCAGTCCCCGTAGGTTTGTAACGACTTGTACCTGCTATAAATACATATATCAGGAAAAAAGACTAAAGAAGATAGACGGATTCGTGGGTGCAGTTTAAGATCGGTGAACGAAACGCGTCGTTCTAGAACTCTTTGACAGTTGTATGTCACTCCCAAGCTAGGGGACTACATATACGTCTGTTCGTTTGGCTGCGAGCGCCAGAGCATGGACAGTTCAGATTGAGAATGACTGCCGGTGGCGTTTAGTCCTGACAAACGGGCTGAAATGCACCAGCCTAGTGGTGTGTCTCAGCTCCAGAGATGGGGGACAATGGTAAGGGCGAGAAGCATTGGCAAGCAGCCGGAAAGAGACCACTTCTCATCGAAGGGCCAGAGCATCTGGTCCGAAGTCTCTACTCCAAGGAGGGTGAAGTGGGAGACCTCTGCATAAGATGGCACGCGGCAAGGCGCTGCACGTTCATCAATGCCGCGTTAAAGTTGATGTAATAAAAACGTCATAAAAAAAAACGGTTTTTAAGTTGAGGCAGAACGACTGCGGTACAATAAAGGCTCACGAGGGCGTCAGCATCTGCGGCCTCGGAGACCCGAGTGACAAACCTCAGCCTGACCTGGCTTACTACTTCGCTGATATGTGGCACCTGGGGGCGGCTGTACAGCTGCTAATATATCATATTGTCACGAATGACAAATGATGAGGCGAAGAATAACTGAAAAAAAAAACAACTAAATGTTTAATGGGGCGAATTTGTGCCCGAAACAAAATAGAAGTACGTTAGCGTCGCAGGCGTCGATGTCGGCGAAACAGCAGGATCGAGCGCTGGGGTGAGACTGTCTCGGGCTTGCCGCGCGGAGCCCCTTTGTACATACACGCGTGGGCTTCTGGAACAATCGGCGCAGAAGGTTCGGCGTGTAGAACAATATAACCTCGAATCAGCAACATGGTTCTCGAATTCACCAAAACATCACATTAGAGTCAACAAAAATGCGTACCCGCAACCAGGAATCGAACCCTGACCTTCCGCGTGTAAAGCAAGCGCGATAACCGTTAGGCCACGAGTGTTTTTGTTTTTCAACCTTTCATTAAAAGTATGTTTATTTACAAAGTTTTAAAATGATCACATTGGTTGCCATACATTTATCAAGTCAGTCAGCACTGTTTGACAGGCGAGGACCGCGATTCACTGAGAAATTCAAAATGTATCTCGCTCAATTATTTCTCGTAGCGTCACATGCACCCCAACCACTCGCGCATGCAGTGGCCCGGGAATTCTTATTTACCATTGAGCCTTCAGAGCGCGGTTATGCAGACGCGCTCCAAAAAGAGACCATCATTCAAGCCCTTGTTGCTCCGTCGCCTCAAGAGGGCTGCTCACGTGCCGAAAGCCGTCGCAGAAGTGTTGCCACGCGGGCTTGGATCCACTCGTCGAACCTCCAAGTGATCCGTCCTCGACCGCCACAGCGCATACGCTGCCTACTTAGTCAGCTGCTGCCTGAGCAGTGTTTGTTCCTTGTAGGACGCTTCTGTCAGGTTAGTCACTACAAGAACTGTCTGAAGACATGCTCGACGGATACATACGTGCATGAAGAAACCATACTTCGAACATTCTCACGGCGTCGAATCGTCGCATGTCTGCAGCCAACACCTTCCTTTTGTGTATGATGTACGAGCAGTCGTTGACTACGGCTTCAACGTCCTCACAACCCAAAGGGGAGGCCGTTGCGGTAGCCGTGTCTCATCCTTTGTCCAACGTTACTAGAATACCTCAGTTGTGGAGCTCCCGCGAAAGGGTACCCTCCCTCACTCACTTCAGATCGCGCCTCCCGTCGTTCGAAGCGCCATCTAGATTTTCGTTTACGAACTGTGTTCCCCTTACAAAGTATATCGGCCAGATCTGAAGATTTCAGATATGGCCAATCAAAGTAGCAAATGGCCTGACACGCTATATGCCAAATGCCGAATGCGATATCCGCCCAGATAGGAATCCCAGATCTGGCTAAGTAGAGCAGATCTGGCAAGGCGACACAATCGTGTCCGATATACTGAAATCAACACTTATGTCTTAGTCAACAGTCCCAAGTGCCTGCCTAGCTCGAGGCTTAGGTGTTGTCCAGCTCCTGGTGATCGCTAGTACTGACCAATTCAGCGTTCACAGACGGTTATTCGTGTCACCCTGAACAAGCGTCCCAAGGGCTCAAGGACCTGTCATATCATAAAATTTCTCTTCAGTGGCAGCGTTTATGATACTGTGCATTCTGTCAACCTTCAGCCATGCGCGATGTCGAAGTCTCAAATTGTATTTCGTTTGCAAGACGCTGCGCTTTGAAACGCACGCGTCCCATAGAATACACTGCAGTTACCGAAATAGCCGTCCGGCGCGTCGAACGTCGGGAGGCGAGTCGTGGTGAGTGAGGGGGTACTGCTCGTGCATGCAGCGTCCATGAGCAGTTCCGTAACTGAGCTAATCTAATAACGTTGCCTTTGTCGTGCTACCGGCGAGTGATGACGTCATGTAGACGTCGTCGATTGCTAGAGAGGTCTGTATTCGGCAGTCGATATAGACCAGTTCAAATTCGGAGAACATATTTCGGGGATACGGACCCTGATGCTTCAGTAATTAACACAATTTAAGCCGAACCTATAGGGGAAGAAAAATATATACCCAAGAAAATTAGAAGACAAAGAAAAAAATCTGTTTTGAATTATGTCGTTATTCGACGTTCGTTGTCTCTAAAGAATTGTATGCCCGGAAAACGTTTTTACAGCGTCTATTTTTGGCTCCAATGGAGGCGGCTCGTTGAAACAAAACTAGGGAAGGCTTCAATTACGGCGGAGCTGAGTCTACGGCGGAGTATTTTCGGTGACCCTCCAAGCCCGCGTCGGGAAGTCGTAGTAGCTAATGGCCCGGATGGCTGAGTGCTCGGGAGGTACATTGGACGACGTCGGGGGCTTCTCCGCTGAAAGATCGTAATATTGATCCGCTCAATTTCAAGATTAAATTCCAGAGAGGAGCGGAACGTTTTACTCTCGTTTGTGCGAGTAGTCTGTTTTGTTTGTTTTTTCCCTTTTGCCCGCTTTTTTTTTCTTCTGCAAAGTTTTATTTTATACGAGTACATTACATGCCAGAACGGAGACTTCGCTCAAGTAGATATTTTATTTTAAAGCATTGCATTTTCGGCGGAACCCCCAATCTTCAAATATTGTTCGTCCTTCCGTCCGCCGGTCCGTCCGTTCGTCTGTCCATGGATTTCCCGCTAAATTTAGCGGGGAAATTGACGTCACGTGACCTACACAAATTCCGTTTTCCCGTTAATTTTGGGGCGGAAATCAGTGTCACGCGTGACCTGCACACCAATAGAATTTTCCGTTCTAAATTTAGCGGGGAAATTCGACGTCACCTGACCTATGCACCAAGTCAGTTTGCCCGCTAAATCCAGTGGGAAAATTGATAACATATATGGGTTATTTATTTCCTGAAACGAATTTTTAATGCATTCTAAACAGATTTTAACGGTTGCTCCTTAAATATTGCATTCATGCATTATAGCATTCTAAAAAGAAAGGTCGCTGCCAATATCTTTTTTTTCCTTTTACGTCGCAAGTTGTAAGTGCGCATTTCAGGGGCAGCTATCAATGCATGCCACGTGGAGAGCGGTCGTCATTATAGATATTTTTTGTTGTCTGATAGAACAAACAGTCTAAACAATTTTGAATTGCTTTTAAAATAAATGCACTTTTGGAAGCTGTACGTATAAAATGGCCAGGTCCATGGAAGCTATGCGTATAAACAGCCCAGCATAAACAGCCGAAAATCCGTTGATAACGCCGATTGCGTTCGAAGCCTGAACTCTACACGACGAGGCCGGCGAGAGCACACCCTTTCTGGAATTCAGTGCCATCTGGTGACTCAAATGGCAGTTTAACTTTTACCGTACTAATGGCGGCAATGAACCTGTGGTCTGCAGTATTTTATGGGGCACCGTCACTTTCGCAAGTCAACGGTAAACGAGAATGTGCGCTTCACTGTACAGTTCTTTTTCAATCTCTTTCAGTGTCGATGGCGAAAAAGATGCAACCAGTCAGAACGAAGCGCCAACCCACATAGACGCCTTGATAAAGTTCTATACATCAAGGGGCTTTGAAGCCGAGTGTGTGCTACTAACAGATTGACTGGGCCCGAGTTAGAAATGAACGCTTACGCAGCTCTTGCATCCAATTCCTGCTTCACGTCGCGCTAACGTCTAGAATGTATAGGCCTCGAATCATCTGCTTAGGAGCATCTTCAACTTCTTCCTTCATCAGTAAACAGAAGGCCGCCATTAGTATAGCACATATGCCATTTTTCAGATGATGATGATAGTGATCAAAGTGGCCAGACTGAATTCCGGAAAGGGCTTCGCTCTAACCCTCCAACCATTGAATTTTGCCGGCTGTGTCAGGAGCGAATATTTGTTGCTTCTTTTTTGCAATTTTAATTTGCCTATAACTCAAGATTAAAAAAAAATCTATGTTTGTACGTTTGATGAGGGTTCGTTTTCGCGCAAATTTCAAACCAGCTCAAGAAGCATTGGAGGGCCCCTTGAAGAGGTATCCGTAAGCCGAATGTCGTTACGCAACTATGAACAGAAAGGGGCACTGACACATCAAAGTCACATTTTTCTTTTATTATCCGAAACGATTGAAAACGATGCCGGGACATTGCCCTCAACATTCGAAACTTGGGAATTCAGTATTTGGGAAGTAAAAAACACAATTTCCAAATGCCGAATTTGAAGTTCCCGCGCGATCCGCGCCAGTGCGGTGACGTCAAATATTGCGGAGTCCTGCGAGTCGCATTTCTTCCGCGCCTCCGAACCACCGCTACCCGAAGCGAGGAGGTGAGGAGTGGGATAGAAGGGCGTCGGCGGACCGGGAAAAACCGGTTTCTTCGTATGATTCCCCGACTCACCGATCATCCTCTGCCATGTGCGTCCAGCGCCGCCAAGTTTTCCGAGGGAGGTTACAAATCCAGGAGGCGACACCACACCGGACTCCGATTTTCGGTATTTCAAAAAGAAGAGCCGTAGTGCGTTCGCGATTGCGTTAAAAAACATGTTTTACGATAGCCGTTACTAAATGTTATAGAAATGTCGCCTACAAAGCTTCTAAATTTCATGATTTTTGACGTCACCAATCAAAAGAAGCGAGGAGGTGAGGAGCGGGAGAGAAAAAACGCCAAAAATAAAAAGGCGCGCGAGCGTGCGGGGAAATTGTTTTTTTTTCGCGATGCGGTTTTTTTGCGTGTTTATGACTACAACTTGCATCGTTTTAGACAATAAAAAGAAATACGAACTTTGGGGTGTCAGTGCCCCTTTAAAAGCAGCGCCGCCCCGCGGAAGCATGGCGGCAAGCTGCATGCGCGCGCGCCCTGTCGAACCGGAATTTCCCTTCCCTCCCGGTCTATTCAACTTCCTCGAGGAGCAGGAAGGGACAACTTAAACGGCCAGGTTGTAACGCGTTGACGACACCAAGTGGCGGATCTCATTACCGCGCCAGCCCCTGACAGCTTTGCCCATGCTGGGACAGTTGACGTCA
Organism: Ixodes ricinus; assembly: GCA_037355805.1. NCBI lineage: Eukaryota > Metazoa > Arthropoda > Arachnida > Ixodida > Ixodidae > Ixodes > Ixodes ricinus. The sequence goes on from JAZHYW010006967.1 coordinate 245,770, forward strand.
TGTCTCCCGCGATGCATCGCGCTCTCCAATGGCTGACCTACGAGCGCTCGCTGGAATCGGTCCTTTGGAAGGAAAAATATAACCCTCCGTTCAAAATACAAGCGTGCGATTGTCATTAGCAGGAAGAGTTGATCATGTTCATGTTAATTTCGAACGTGAGAGGCATATTTCAAGTTTCGACTCGGCATAGCTTTTATAGAGTTGAAGGAGATCGTTTGGCTGTGAAGCCTTGCTGAGGCGCTCGCACGGTTGCACTGACCGGCGCCCCAAAGAAAGCATTTTTCGTCCATGGTGGCCAGACTAGCTTTTGAAGCGTCGCTGCTTGCAAACGTTTATAGGACCTGGAAAGACTGAGACTGGCAGTCCACTTTACGCTATATAAGGCACTACATCTTAAGAAGCTTTTAGCAGATGCTTCGGCTGCCAGTCATAATCCTCCCATGAGGTTCCCCAAGGGCCGGAGCGGGTTGTTGACGCACTAAGCGGTTGTCAAGAGTGCGTGGGGATATTACTCGTCCAAGTTGTTATTGAAGTGTCTGAGCGAGAACGAGGTCGACGTCCTTGGACTGTCCGGATCTAAGTACGATGGGTGGCAACTCACTTCCTTAATTTGATAGACAAATTGACGTGCGTTTGGGGAACGACTTAGCCGCAGCCTGTTCATAGTATTATAACCTTGCATGGTGGCCCCGGAGAGAAAGGTCTGCGGATAGACTTCTAATAAAATAAATCATCGGGAACATTTTATTTGTTTCTCGATAAAACGGCTACCACTGTGCGTGAACGTGGACATGCTAAAAATAAAATATTGGCGCAAAAAAATGGCTTAAGTGCGTTTGAATGCAGTGAATTTACTCGCCGGTTTTACAGTTTATAGGTTTATGGGTTGAGTTATAGGTTACATAAGTTATATAAAAAATGCTGGAGTAAACTACTCCTCAAGCAGTTTTGGCGGTACCTCGTTACCAGCAACGACATTACCGGTAAAGGCCCGTTCACACTCTTGCAACCGAGTACGACCGAGAGAGAGTCGAGATCTGTTAAAACTTCTAAAATTTCTTAGGACGAGAGAACACACTGGCACGCTGGCGCCATCTATGCGGTGACCCTGGAACTGCATTTCACAAGAGCGAAGGTTTTACGGGATTTCCGAGGTCAAATGTGCGTAATACCTATAAGAAAGGCTCGTTTATAACGTTGACAAAAGTTTTTCGAGCCAAGAAAGAAATGATAATGCGCGAGAGAAAAAGAAAATATGCCGGACCGCCAAGTTTACACTGCTATCCAATAGATGGCGCCAGTGTGTCCTCTCGTTGTAAGAGGTTTTAAGGAACCCAGTTTTAAGAGGTCGCAAGAGTAGTGAACGGGCCTTAACGCACTACCTTTTGCGGTAACGTAATTTACTTTACTTATTTCGAGTAAGGGGTAACGTAGTTACCTTACTCGTCACATCTTCCCAAGACTTAAGAAATATTAGACTTAAATTTTTTGCCGTATTTCTAGGCGCTAGGTCATATAAGTTCTGGAGTTTTTTCGTTTTTTTTTCTTTTTCGTCTTTTTTTTGGTGAGTATTGATGTGGAAAGGTAGAAAAGATAAATGTTAAGTTTTCGCATGGACATAATGTTTCTTAAAAATGACGCTTATGCATACCTTTAACGTCAAAAGAGTAAGATGTTTTAATTCACAAATAAAAAGTAAAGCAAAGTAACGTGTGTTCTTTATGATTGGAAACTGTAACGCGTTCTTTTAATTTTGAAGTAACCTAGGTCCTTAAAGGGATGGTGAACCGAAATTTAGATTTTTAAAAGAACGATGCAGGAGATGTAGGCGGGACGCTACAATCCCTACAACACTACTCGTAAGGCGATATCTCGAAGGGACGGCCGTATTTTTGGAAAACAAGGCTAAGATTGAACCAGGCCGACGAGGCGCGTGACGTGAAGATATCTCGTTTCCTCCTCTCTTCGCTTCGCCCCCTCAAGGCGGCGAAGCGGAGAAGACGCGAGGCCGTTCCCTCTCCTTCTCGAAGAAACAAGACGTAAACAAATCTGTCAAATGCGCCTCCTTTTTTTGAAAAATACGGTCATCCGTTCGAGATATCGCTGTATGAGTGATTTTTTGGTGTTTATAGCATCCCGTTGCTCGCTTTTGCCGCCGTGTTTTGTGGAATCCAGATTTCGGTTCAGCATCCCTTTAACGCGTTACTCTTATTTGTATGTAAAGAGTAAACTATTTCTTTGCTTTCTTTTTCCGGTAACGCCTATAACATTGCATTAAAGTAAAGACAGCGGGCTGTAATATTGCCAGGGAAGGCATGGAAAGGAGCCAGATCCGATCGTCGCTCACCTAGCGGCTGATTTGAGGACTATACTTATGGGGACAGCCAGAGCATAAATGATTTGTTTGTGTTTCTGACGCGGTGTTCGGGTGAATCTCGTGTCCAAGGAGCCAGATCCGATCGTCGCTCACCTAGCGGCTGATTTGAGGACTATACTTATGGGGACAGCCAGAGCATAAATGATTTGTTTGTGTTTCTGACGCGGTGTTCGGGTGAATCTCGTGTCCAATCAGTGAAGCACCGATTGAAGATGAGTTTCAGCCGATCGCTCACTCAGCACTCTCGTGTCTAATCAGCGCTCGTTCGAGATGACGCGAAAATGCCAATCGACAGGCCTTGTTCTGAGTAAACACCGAGCTCTGCGGGAAAACAAGCTGTACAAGCGGCCCCTATATCTTGGTATCCTCAAAAATAAAGCATGTACCGCGGCATGGGAACGGCATGTGACACAAATACGATATCATGATTGGCTCCTGTGTTGCATGCAGATGTGCAGGCCGGACCATAAGAGTAAACCAGCCAAGCTTCACGTATAGGACTTCATGTGCCATCTCGTTCTCTGAGATCTTTCGGAGCGTTCTATGTTCGTGGACAATCGAAGCTCTTCTGTAATATCTGTTTATGCCTTTTAGTGATCAAGAAAAGTACTATTAAGCAATATGTGCATTGCACGTTTATTGTTGTCGAACGATTCTTGCAGCGCTGAACGTTTGCGTTGTTTCTTAGTGTTTTGGTATATCACCGGAAAGGCGTAAAGCTTTTGGTGCTCAGTTTACAAACTAACGAATGAGATGAATGTATGAAATAATTTTTTATTAATGAAATAATTTCTCGAGTCAGAGCTCGAGCTGAGTTCCGCAAGGAAGATCGTGAAACAAAAGCTGGATTCTTGTTTGTGTAAACTGTTCCGTAAAACATCGAGTTCTCATCTCATACAATGAAACCAGTTTTGCTTTTGTGACACAATGGGCGCCCTTGGCCAGTGAGTGCCACTTCATTTCAGAGAACACAAAGACGTTCTGAAAGTATTTCAAGGTATAACGTACTGTACGTAGCTGTCTGATTGCTCTTCAGGCACCACACCACAGCCTAAAGACGGCTTTCTGCTTATCTTCGTGCAAAAGATAGTCTGCATACAGATTCGAACACGAGTCACCTTGAGATCCGTGCTTCGAATGCCGCATGGCAACGAGTTCAAGGAGAAAACTTGGCACGTGGCATTCGAACCACGGATGATTGCGGTGACAGGAAAGGTGGGCACAAGCAAGTTCTTCTAGGTTCATGACAGCTGGTAGGAGCACGAAAACAGATTTTCGAGTATTAAAAAACTCCTTGTGTAATGACGACTCTTCTCTTACTTTTACTTCAAAATTTTGTTTTTTAACGCGAAAAATATCTTTTCTTCGCGGTCCTGCACTCTAAATAATCTTAACTCAGCCTTCGCGAACACTGACAGATAATTCCCTCGAAGGTTTGGTCAAATCGGAGAACAAATAACTTTTTTTACGAGAGTAAGCTGCTGCCTGAAGGCCCGTTCACACTCTTGCGACCGAGAGAGACCAGACCGGTTTTTAAGCCTCTTGCGATCTCTTAGGACCAGCTCCGCTGCAGCGCATCCGGTCCTAAGAAGTCGCAAAAGGCTTAAAACCCGGTCTGGTCTCTCTCGGTCTTACTCGGTCGCAAGAGTGTGAACGGGCCTTAACTCGCGAGGTCCGCACTGCCGGGAAGTCGTCTCAAACAACAAACTGCCAGCACATCAAAACAAAAGCAGAACAAAAGCAACAAAAGCGGTTTGGAGGGTGGCTCATTTTCAATTTTCCAGTGGGCGCGCGCGGCAAGCCAGACACCTTCTCAAGATTCTCAAGACCGGTGTCTCCCGGGGGGTTAGGTAGGCAGGCCTAACGGTAGACTGAAACCGTGAGGGTACTTTTTGAATAGAGAAGGATGGCAAACGAGGCTTTGACGAGGGGCATTCTGGAGGGGAGGGGAGAAAGGGCAGGGGCATGAGCGCCATGTTCGGGGAGAGGGGGGAAGTGTGCCACTGCGGCCCCGGCGTGTTTAACAGGGGCGCTTGACCTCCGTGGCTTCTAGCCTGACCCCGGATCGAAGTGACCCGACCAATCCGCCTTTGATCGGTGCCGCGGATGAAAGGAGCCGCCTTCGGGGGGGTTATCGGGGGCTGTCGGGGGTTAGAGGCAAGGCGAGCGTCGCACCGCCACCACCCCCTCGGGCATAATTGCGGAGACGGCCGTTCGCTTTAATCAACAAGTTTTTCTTGCGGCAGCCCCGTGTCTCTGGGGGCGGGTGCCGTGTTGTGGGCGGCTGCGGCTTCGTGCTTGCTCCTGTTGTTGTAGTCAGCATTGTAAACTTCCATACCCTGTTTCACTTTACTATGGACTACAAGGGACGCTACAAGCCATCGAAGCCATGCAGTCCAACGCCGTGTGAGCAACACGTGACATTCGGAAGGGGCCCAACGACTCGCGGGGTGCGTGGTCACGTGCTATGTTCAGAGCTCATAATTGGCTAAGGTGACTCGTAGCGTGTGCTGTGGTATATCGTGAAGTGAAACAAAGTATGGTATATCTCGTTTATCCGACTGCTCCTCTTCACTGTCAGTGTCAACCCGGTTCGTATACAATAGCCAGTGACCCGGTTAATTGAACAAGAATGAGCTATGTTCCACTAGACATAAGCCCTTTGGTTAATGGGACATTCGTGTTACAGTGTGTGTTTTGCGTGCGCGTGCGTGTACTGTGCGTTCGAGAGTATATGCAGAGTATGAGAATAAGCGAAGTGGCAGTCTAACTCTGAAATGTCTATAGCTATAAACGTAAAAATCGTGACTATACAATCCGATTTGTAACCATATACAAACCGGCTTGACTGTAACACGGTGTGCGATGAAATGCTTGATTGCGTTTTGGGTCTAGTTTCTTGGCAGCGAGCGCGCTTATATGAAAAGTAGGAACTTCTAAAGTTGAGCTGTACTATTTTTTTCTTTCTTTTTCGGTCTGGTGTTTTATTTTAAGCGACGAAGCTACTGGCTGCGCTGGTCGAACTCAAGAAACTCTGCGCGCGGTCTCTGCGTTTCATTATGCATGCTTTGCAATCTGCAGACTTGGTAATTTATGCGCACGCTGGAAATGAGGTGCGTGTGCAAAAACTTCGTTTGCATTTTTGTTTGCTTTTGATTTTGCTGCATTGCCGGCTGCGCAGTTTTCGGACAGGGTTCTCCCTAGACACCTCTGGAGCATGCAGCTGCTCATAGCGTGGAATAACAAAAGCAGTGGTGTAAAGGTATTGGTCCACATTAATGCGCAAGTTAATTGAGATCGAATGCGATGAAGCGGCTAACTTCGAAGGCTAGATACATTTTTTTTTCGCTTTTGAAGAGTGGGGAGAGAACGTCAAGGCTTTCTCTCGGAACACGTAAAATTGATATAGTAGGAAGTGTAAAGGCTGAACTCCATGGGACGAATATGCTGCGAATAACCGACGAATTTTGCCCGGCGGCTTTTGCTCTGCGCGTGGAATCAACACAGTGGCTGCTACGTCGCGCTGGCAGAGCGAGCGTGGCGTCGGGCGGCGTTCGCCAGTTATTCGTCACATAATTCGTTCCATGGAGTTCAGCCTTGAAGCTGCTAAGGATAATCTTTTATCACTACAATCGGGGCGAAACGACACAACGTACATGTCAGAAACTCTCAAGAGCTCGGGCATTATTTTCAAATAGCGCCATATAATCCCACCTCCTATTATAGTTCTAATCTACAATTCCCTTTTTTACTCACATTATGACTATTGTTTTAGTACGGGAATTACGGCTTCTACAACTCTTAATAGAATACATGCTGTCCAGAAGAAAGGAAAAAAAGATTTAAAAGAAACTGTCCGTATTATATGCTACGCTACATGTGACGGTCATACAAAGCCAATATTTAATAAACTCAATAGTGGACAAATACCAAATTCCTATAACTATAAACTTTTTGTCGCGTACAAAAAATATTTACAATAAACATGTTTTGATATCCAATTCGAACCTAAATATAGAAGAAACGGTCGATAACACTTGCCGTCTAGACGCGTGCTTAGTGCCGCACTCGGAAACTAACTATGGTAATCAGATCTTAAGATGTAAAGTACCCTGTTTTTTTTTTTATAATTTGGTTGAATTGCATATGAATATCTGGATCAAAAGCATAAAAAAGGTGCATTTAAAGCTTGTTAAAGACTATGGCCGTCGTGAATAACACAGATTTGGATTAATTTATTGCTTTGTTTTTCTCTGACACCTCTGCATTTGTGTTTATTTTTATTTTGAATATTGTGTATTTTCATGCTGTTTCTTTGTTGATGTGGGGGACACAGAAGCTTGTTCAGCAACAGAGTTGCTTTTCTTTTTTCTTCCTCCAAACGGAGAAGAATAAAGACTTTGAACTTGAGTTCATAAAAGATAAGTCTTTCAACGGAGAAGGAAACGACATCTTTGAGAAGCGCATTAGTTTTGAGCTCTTCAACAAAGCTTGCAAATATGCTTGTTGGTTTTACCTGATGTTGGTTAAACGGCGGTCCTATGTTATACATTAAACGACATTGAAACTCAGGACCGGCTCTAGACAATTTGGTAAAATATCCGAAAGACGGCAGTACATGGCTATTAGCATAAAGGCGAGGTTAAAAGGTTTTATTTTTACTTTTTACTTTTTCGTTGCACATATCTGGTGCATTCCTGTGACAAATAAGTCTCTGTACTTTAACATGCAGGTAAGTGATAAAAAGGATATTTAAAGTTAGTGCATTCAGTTTTTTTTTTTTAACGCAGAGAAACACGCTGAAGACGTTTTGAATGCAAACTTTCGAAACGAAAATTGTTCAACTTCAAGGCATGTTAGGCTGCGTTTTGTACAATTAACAAACCATTAACCAAGTTACTTTTTTTTGCGTTTACCGAATGCGGTGTCACGCTTTCGATAAATCACAACGCGTTCCTGCAGTAATTGATGCGCAACGGCGCGCTGCAGGGACGGAACCACCTAATAAAAAATATTGAGGAAGAAAAAAAGTTCAGAATTACCGCAAGCAGTCTCCCCCACTTGCACGCGTAAATTTCACTGATTTCGCTTTGATGACCTCGTTTAGTGCCGTACAAAAATGCAATAACATTATATCCTTTCGTCAGAGGAATCAGTGAAAAATTGTCATATCTGTGAGAACGGTTGCGCAGCACTGCACAAAGTGATAGCACACTCTCCACCTCATGATGTCTCAGCTTCGTTCATAGCAAGATTTTCAGATGTCACCTTATTGCGTGAGATAGCGCTCCAAGCTAGCGTGGACTCATCTCAGTTTTGCACTGGAAGCTTTTGCACTGGAAGCGGCTTCTAACCTAGGTATTCTTTTTATGCTTTTTTACAGCGGTAGCTGTTATGCGCTTTTCTCACCATTGTAAATGACGTCCGTTGTTGATGTTGTATACAGCGTGCAAACTAACGCTTCTAACTTCTAAGGCACGTTAGACGGCCAGAAGAAATCAGAATTAGAGCGCAGCTCTTGAGGAGGGGGAAGGCACGGGGGGGGGGTCACGTGACACTCGGGATAGGGGTCACTGCCTGGGGCCAGCACCTCAAGGGGTGGGGCGGGAGAACATTTTCCGCTAAATTTAGCAGGGAAAATTTTCCGCTAGATGTAGCGAGATACACCATCATGCACGCGCGGTTACGCCGACGGCGACGCCGCTCCAGCCGGAAACGGTACCTAAGAGCTGCGCTCTAAAACTGTTTTGGGCAGATTGCGCTGCCACTACGCGGACGATGCACGCGTAGAGAGAAGTGCAGCCGAGGAATAGCGTACGTTACGTCGAGGGAGCGCCGACCGATTCCGGTTTACGGACAATCTCGCAAAAGAACCCGAATCGGCGGGCGCTCCCTCGACGCGGAGTACGCCATCTGTCGGCAGCACTTTTCTGTGCGCGTGCGTCGTCTGCGAAGTGGCAACGTAAATTGTCGAAAAAAGCTGTATTTTTTTTTAACGAGGTAAGTTTGTTCTTTGATTTGTTCACTGTAAACATCCACCACCCGCTTGCACCTCTGTGGTAAATCGCAGTGGGATACGTTGAGAAACCAATTTTTTCATCCGTTTTAAGTGCCTTAGAAGCTTTAGTCATGCTGTAGTTGTTGATGCAATAGCTGATGTTGTAGTGCGTAGTCTGTGTTGTAGAGGAGGTCGTTTTTGTAGTAGTGGTCGTCGTTATCTCGTTGGCGTTGTAGGGCATCCGTCGTCGATGTTGCCAAATCCTTGAAAAAGAGATGGCCCGCCGCCCGAGGGAATCGAACCTGCAGGTCCGCTGTGTCCGAATAGAAGGCGTTACCACTGAGGTACGCCACAACGTTAACAACCCGCTCTATACCTAGGGCTTTGTAGTGCCCTATGCCCACTGCAAGTTCTGTCTGGGGAAAAAATATAGTCGATATCAAAATGCCGTTGTAGAACTGTCAGATGCCCCAACGACTTCATCGTGACTTGTCGCTGCTATCGCTGTGACTGTGCTGCGGATGAACACAGGACCGCTGATTTTGTTGTTGTTGTTGATGGTCTGCTTTACATTAGCGTTGACCTTGGCCCCCTCGAATCTTAGTGTATACGTATCAACCTAAGCAGGGCATTTCGCCGCTTACACGGACTGCATTTTCTTTTAAACATGCACTAAACCAATGCAGTTTTTTTTGTATTATATATTCTAATTATCAAAAAGTCAACGTAAAAAAAAAGAAACGAACGTTTCTTTTACAACAAAATACCGTATTTTCCGGACTATAGTCCGCACGCGGTGCATAGTCCGCAAGGGCAAAATTGGGGTCAAAAATAAAAGTTATTGTTTAGATAGCCCGCACCCGGTACATAATCCACACCCCGTGCATAGTCCACCCTTAGTGCGTAGTCCGAACGTAAAAAAAAAGAGTATCATACACAGCCCACCCTGACAAATGCCTACTGTATTAGCTCCTAAGAAGCTTTATCGTACATAAATCAACATTAATATAGTCCGTTACTCATACAATTGTTCACGACTTGTCACAGTGAACAATCTAGAAATAAAAAAATCATTGTATAGTCCGCATCGGGTGAATTTTCAACTTTAAACACGTATAGTCCGCTGGACAATAGTCCGCGAAAATACACAATGTTGTTTGTTGCTCCATTAAAAGCATACCGACACGCGCGCGCGCCTGCGTCGTTTTAAAAACGACAGCTAAAATGTCTAGTGAGTTCTAACATAAAGAATGACAGCCTTGATTGCTGACAAGGAGCGGATCTTTGTAGAAATGAATCCTTTCGCTTCACATGTGTTGCTTCTATTTTTCCAAATTTACCACGAAACAACCAGAGTACGTTAGAAAACTTCGAGTTAACATTTCCCAGAGGGGCCACATATACTGCCAGAGCGAGTCCCAGGGCCACTGTTCTAGTCGTTGCCTGCCGTTTTTCTTCTTCTAGTCTCTGGTTCCTTTCGTCGCTCCAGCCTGCTCCCGGCGCCTATCGACCTGGAACGGGTCAGTCAAGACTCAAGACCCCCAAAAAACAGTTGGCTTCCTTCGTTCGCAAGCAAATCGCTGCGTTCGGATCCCCATAAACTCGCGTCTTAACGCGTAAAACAATGTAAAAAAAAAAAAAAGAATGGAATAGAGAGAGAAAAACAGAAGAAAAGCCGTATTCACAGCCCTCGCTCGACATACTCGTTGGAGGCAACTTTCACTACTGACGTGCTTGAGCCGGAAGGGGTAGAAGCAGTTCGTTAGCGCTTACGCT